>JAZAVI010000087.1:0-236152 GCA_036326025.1 Chrosomus eos | reverse complement strand
CAGACTTTATTTTGGCCATTTAAATTTAAAGTTTTGTTTTGTAGAAAGCCTTTTTTTTAAAGTGAATTTCGTTTTGTATAAATTTGACCTTAATTTTAAATTTTTTTCCCATAAACCAAATTGCCTGGTTTTAAATAAATAAGAAGCAAATGGGCTAGCAACAATATAACCATGAGTCATGGGGCGCAGGCGGGTCCCTTGCATTGCACGTGAACTGGAGCGCATCTCACCCAAAAATTTAAACCCGGGAAACTCATAAAAAGGCCTCACAGACGTGAGAAATAAAACTATAAAGAAAGCTTGAAATGTTTTTAAAAAACGAAACAATTATAAACGAAAAAAAAAAGGCTATTTCCTTTTGATTATGTAATCCTTTGGGCCCTAAAAGCTTTTCTCTCTATAGGCCCGTTCACTAGGAGAGGGGATCATAAATTTTCATTTTTGGGAGACACAATTTAGAAAAATTAATAAAATAAAACAAATTTTTTTTTAAAAAGGGCTTTTAAACGCTTTTTGGAAAAATTTAGCCCTCATATCTATTAGTTTGTCAGTGCGTTTTGTTTTTGGGTTAGGAATTGTTTTTCTGCGCATTTCCGCACAAACCCAAAAAACCCGGCGTAAAAGTAAAACCACCTCCACCCCTGGCGTGGGATTTGACGTCCCGGGTACCCCCAACTTTCCATTTTGGGGATAAATCCAAAGTCACCGGGGTTTTTGGGTGTACGCCAGGTGTACGCGGGAAAATTTGGTGTACGCATTTTTTGATAAATGAGGGCCAGTGTAACAACACGGGCTACGTGGGGTTTAAAAACAACGAAGTTTTTAAAGTAAAACCAGAAATATGTTCCACTGGTTTGGTCACTTGACAAAAAGAATGACAAACAGAGTCTCTCACCTTTGTCTAGAGTCGAGGTTTAACCTTAACCCGAGTGCCAGTACCTTCATACATATGTGTCTCAGTTCTTACAATCGTCTTAAACTCAAATGGAAACAGCAGAAGTGCAGTATGTCTGCTTTGTCTACTGTATATCTACAAATGTATTGTCAGAGAACTTGACAAGTGTTTGAATTCATGGAAGTTTCACACAAAGTTTATTTGAATGTCCAGACGTTAAACTGCAACTCTCAAACCTGTTGTTAAATATTCACCGCTGATCTTTATTGAGTGTGTTACTATAAAAAGTTTTGTGTCTGCCTTGAGTTCTACAGCCATAAATAAAAATAATTCAGTGTCATACATTTTGTGTTTTGCAAGGTTTGCTGCTTCAGTATTTGTTGATTATTTGTTCATGTTTCGATGTGTAGTGATGTTTGTGATATGTGTAAAACATCACATCAGTAAATGAGCTAACTCTCCGCTATATAAACCTGTTGTTTATGTCTCTTGGGGTGCGTCATGGTTGAAAGCCCTTCCTTTCGTTGCTACAGAATATGGAGAACATAGTGAGGTCTG
This sequence comes from Chrosomus eos, assembly GCA_036326025.1. NCBI lineage: Eukaryota > Metazoa > Chordata > Actinopteri > Cypriniformes > Leuciscidae > Chrosomus > Chrosomus eos. Next base: position 234,699 of record JAZAVI010000087.1, on the reverse strand, counting down.
TGATAGGTGTAAAATGTCAAAATGTGTTTTTAACTGTGTAGCTTAGCTGTGTAGCTTAGGTGTTTGATCTTTGTTATTTAGTGACATTATGCGATTTTACTAGTGTGACGTTGGGCTACCAAGGCTGGCTGTGTGTGGAGTGCTGTTGGTGTGGTGTGCCTTCAGGGCCTCCATCTGTGTGTTACCACAGTGTAACATAGCCAGGTCGGAGCACCGGCTGTTGCTGTTATAGCACTAAAAATCTATGTGTAAAATCTGCTTCTCTATGATCTATGTATGTGCCGTCGTGAGTATTACATCATTGAATCACGGAAGGTAAATTGTTTGTGCGCTAAATACTTTCTAAATTGAGATTTTAATAGATGTTTGTGTTTTAAAGTCATGCATGCGTTCGGTTACCTTAACGTAGCTCTCTTCCTACCGTATTCCTCGCTCTGAGCCACACCGTTGCTTTTAGGACAGTCGCCTCCTCGTCTAATGCCCAAGTGGGCTTGAAAGTTCATTTTTGCTTGTGTTTGAATTATTTATTTGTGTATGTGGATTTGTTTTATATTACTGCCACCAACCTGTGTAACAATTCTGACTGTTTTGCAACAGTCTCCATCCATTGTATCGATTACCACCATGTGGTTTTAGATGTTTTAGTCATTTGTGCTGACCTATGACCTGTAGTTTGGTGGTGTATTTTTCTTTGACGGTATAAGTCCTTGTTTTGTCTTTAATGTGTACGGTTCTGTAGTATTTATCATTTCTTTTGTTTAGTTGAGTATATTGTTATTTGTGCTTTTCTTGATTTTCTGTTTATTTTTGTTCTTTTCTTTGTAGGAGCTGAGTGCTTCCAGAAGCGGCTGGTTCTTTGCTGCACAGGCTTTACTTCACCAAGGGTTGTCATTTTTGCATAAAGTGAAGTTCTTGATGATCTGGTAAATGGTTCTTTCAGGTGCAATATTCTTTGCAGGAATTGCCATGTGTGGTGTAGTGGGACAACCCGATCACACTAAATGCGTCTTTATAGCACGCATGTGTATAATTGTCGTGTAATTTATACGCTAAAATTAGTTTTTACGTGCATAGGATACGCACTGGTTGGTTAGGGTAGGTTTAGGTGTGGTGTGGGGTGCGTGTGTATTATACGCTTGGGTAGAATTAGTGGTGTGGGGTGCATGTGTATTACACGCAAATGAACTGCGTATCAAATTCACGCAAAAAACTGCGTCTCATTCGCACGTAAAAACTCATTTTCGCGTATAATTTACACGACAATACACCATGCGTGTTATAGAGACGCATTTACGTGAGAACAGGCTGATTGGGAAGATGTGGTTCTTGAATCTGCTTTTCCAGATTCACTGGTTCTTCTTTGTGCAGACTTAGGCATGTCTCGGGTCAAATATATCTTAGATTGGTACAAATCCTTGCGATTTCATGCGTTATTTCATGCTGCCATCTTGCTGGATCTCTTATTAGAAATATGCCATATTCATACTTAGGGACAGTCTGGAGAAGTCTTGTGTTTGTGTATCATTGCTTCGCTCTGCTGGCCTCTGCAGGACATTCATTATACACCACTCTGAACTTTTCCACAGAAAAAAGGGGGAAAACATCTGATTTCAAAAGCAATCTTTTAAATGTTTTAAAATTATTTTCCCATTTATTTTTTTATGGATGTTTTTATCCTAAAAAGCTTTTGATTTGTAATTTCAACCACCATTAATTTGGTTATTTTGATTGGAGGAAAATGCATTCTGAAAGCAATAGAAAACTCAAAGAAACGCTAAATCAATTTGTGTTCTTTATTATTTTATAGGCCTATATGTTTGCTTTTATCACCTATAACTAATTTCTATACAAATCAATGTATGTCCATTTATTTATTTATGTGATAAGTGGCTGTGTAACAAATGGAATGAACATCGTCAGAAATAAATAAACAAACGGAGAGCTGTATTTAATGTATAGTCTACATGAAGAAACAACAACAATCATTCTATCAAACCCCACTCACTGACTGCACTGCCATTCTTTTTCCGTTTGAGGTTAAAAAATGCCGATATGTCTAAAGCAAATGTGAACTCTGCTAAAAGCGTAAACCACCTGTCTAGAAAAACATGAGATCATATGCGTCATTTATTGTCAAGTGACCAACTCAGAGGAACTGATGGTTTAAGTACTGAGCTTAGCTTTACACTTTATTTGAGTTAAACCACACTGCTTACACTTCTGCTAAGAAGAGCAAAATATTTTAATGCACAGATTTAATGTCTATTATCTTTTAGGAGATGCAATAAACGTCATCTTGAACAACTGTACCAGCTTCAGCTACAAGCAAAACTACTCAGAAATGTCCAACACAATTATGCACAACATACACTGTGAATATATTAAAATTGTACAAAGAATGTGAAATGCTTAGTAAAAACTCATAGAAAAGAAGCTGCAAAATCATTGATTTGCTGTTCTTCACACGACAAAGCCACAGCATTACAGAAGTCAGACTGAACTCTGACTCTGAACTCTGACTCTAAATTGTGGCCATGTTGAATGCCAAGAGTCTGCACAGCTTACATATATATTTAAACATTATATTTCATATATAACATATATTTCAAATTTGAAAGGGTTAGTTCACCCAAAAATACTAATTCTCACACTAATGTCATTCCAAACCAGTAAGACTTTTGTTAATCTTCAAAACAAAATGGAGATCTTTTTGATGAAATCTGAGTGATTTCTGTCCCTCTCTTTACAGCTACACAACAACCACATTGACTCTTCAAAAAGTTCAAAAGAGATTGTAAAATTTATTCATATGAATTGAGCGTCATTGAGTGCCCTTTCCGGTCGTATCGCGGTGAACCTGTAAACTATCCTTTTGAAGAAATTCTGACTCTCAGAGGAAATGCTCTGATCTTCTGCCTTTTCTCACCAGTTGGCATCTCTGGTTTAAATCTACAGTACCACTTACAGTGTACTTGTACTATATGTCATTAAAATAACTGTCATCTGGTTTAATATTTAGTTAAAGAGCCTATATGCGTTTTTCTGAAATTTAAACTCGCGACTGACACCTGTGGCCAATAAACAGAACTGCTCTTCCTTTCTGTTCGCTCTCGCAGCGTGGCGCGCGCGCTCATACGTGCACACTTCACAAGTCATCTGCAGCAAAGTCGTCAACATTATGTTTACAGAGGTAAGAACAGTCAAATACATAATATTGTTTGAGATAAGTTTGCGAGTGTAGGCTACTTGCTGACTAGCGGTGGTGGCAGATTGGCTTGACGTCACATCCGCAGACAGCGCTGGAAAATCTGACCCGACAGAAAATAGGAAAAATAGGATACAGGCTTATAGGTGCACCCACTGTGAGCGGACAAGGTGTCAGTATGCTCAACAGGAGATGTTTGAGTCATACATGGTAAAATAAAAAGGCTATTGTTACGTTTATTTTGGGGAAAAAGTTCCATATAGTCCCTTTAATGACATTTTTAAAGTGTGGCTTAAGTATCCAAATACAGCATCACTGTATACAGTATTTCAAAGATGTGGTTAAGGTGTTTATCCAGTAGAGGGCACCACAACACAACAGTGAGAAAAACACTAAACGTCTCCTTCCTCTTCACTGTATTTCTATATCTTTAGTTCTGAGTAAACCTACACTGTATTCTGTTATATTTATGCTTAAAACAGAGAAGAATGACTTAATTGAAGTAGTATATTCTCAGAAATGTCATAACAGCTTCAACAGTTTGGATTCTTAGTTGAAGTCACCTTGAATTTATCTTTATCTTTTATATTCTTGGAAACGTGACTAAAATATGGTATGTTTGATATTCAAGGTGGCAAGGAGCAGATTTGCATCTTTCCCAGAAGAATATGTACATATGAGGTGAATGTGATTTCGCCAAGGAGGAAGTTTCCTGAATCAACATCCTTGTTGGTCCTGGAAAAACATCATTATCAACCAATCAAATTTTAGGGTTAGTTTTAGGGCTACTGTTAGGTTTAACCTTGGGTTAACATTATGGGCTTAAACACCATCTTTATCAACCAATAATCGTTCACTGATTTGAGGTATAGTTTATGGTTTGTGTGAAGTGTGGTTCTGGGCCGACACTATGTTGCTGTCGGGGAGGAACTAAACAAACACAAACACAACAATGTACAGACATTCCAGGTGTGCAGAATGCATCGTACATTTGTTCCTACTGGAACTTTCTGTGGAATTTTACAATTTGTGAATAATAAAAAGGTCTGACTGTCGTGCAGATGAAGACAACATCTACTCATTTTGTGGAGTGTGTATCTATTCTATAACAACTTGTATAGCAGATCTCAACGTTGAGCACCGTGTTTCATATTTATATACAAAGAAGAACAAATTGATGATGTGTAATGAGTCAGACTTGGTAAATGAAATACAGTTCTAATTTGAACATAATTATGAAACAACACATGAAGAAAACTAAATAGATTTAATAAACATAACATGAAAAAAGAACACTTGTGGTACTCAATTGTTAAGACAGCAAAATACTGACCAACTCATTTGTCCTTTAGCAAACAATTTTCCCTTTTCAGTGTCTCATTCCTTTATACATTTGAAATGCCGGTTCTGTTTTATTATTACAGTGTTTTGGTTTCCTTGTTTTCCTGACTGTAGAGCTTATGCAAACTGGTGGTATGTTTGATGCATGGAAATATAAGAACCCAACATCAAGGCATTTTTCTATAACTCATCAGATCTATTCAAGGATTGACTTCATCTTTACAGACAAGAGAATGTAGATTATGTGAATACACAGGTATAGTCATAGAGTCCTGTAGTGATCACTCTCTGCTTTCAAAACAACATACCATCACAGGCTGTGTGGAGATTCAACTCTAGATTACTGGCTAATTAGAAGTTTGTTGAATTCTATCTAATCAGATATATTACTTTCTTAAAACAAACCGCGAGCCGGGTATGACTCACAGTAACTTCTGGGAGATGTTGAAGACAAAATCATATCATACAGTGCAGGAATGACGGAAAAAACAATGGAGTGGGTCAATCTGATAATCTCAAGGATAGATGATATAGATCAAGATCCGCCACTGCTGCCCTATTTAAGGACAGAGGAGTATTACATTCAGAAATGGAAAGCTTTAGCATAAAATTCTGCCAGGAAGACTTACAGTTTTTCTCTATTGGTTTGGCTCATTTCTTGAAACAGAAATTACATTCTCAAAACAACATGGACAAACCTCCAAACTACTTGGCAGTTGTTCACAACAGAATTGAATTTCTCATTCATTTAATCAAATTGCAAATGTCAAAGTACATGTCTCAATGTCTCAGTACATCTTTGCAAATGATTAAGTACAGGTAGCCTACATTTAGCACAATTTCCAAGTGAATAGATCTTGTTGATCTAAACTGATTGTTCATTATCAGTCTAATGGTTGTTCGCTCCAAAACGTGTCAGCGTCATTTCATTGTATAAGTCATCACATGCACAATAGTCTGTTCAATTGTCAAAATTAGTCAAGAACATAATTCCATGAATACCATAATGTATATTGGCATACCTTGATAAATGTATTACAGCAATTGACAGTGAAAATGACAAAAAGAAAAGGGGTCAAAGAGCTGCAATTAGTGCCTCCCATGTATATCTATCTAATACTGTGGGTTTTACTGTAATAGTTAGTCTAGTCAGTTCAGTAAGTCTAGTCATTGATGATTCCCCCCCTCCCCTTTCTGTCAAATACCCCCTACCCCTGCATAGGGGTACATGTACCCCAGGTTTGGATAATAATTGGCATTGGAAGGAAACGAGACCCATCTCATCCTTGTTTTTGTGGATGAAATGGCTTCAACCTGGCCAAGGGCCGAAGACGTGGCCGTAATATTATTGGCCACTGGGCCACGGTGGATGACCCAGGCCAACGAGGGGGCAATATAACTATGTGTGCTGCCATATCTGAGAATGGTGTGGCCACTCACATCCCCAGTCTTGGCCCATACAATACACAGAAGCTCCTCATCTTCTTGGACCCCCTTCATTTTGATTTGATCCCTGAAAATGAGAGAGGTCTTATAGGACCTCCTACCACAATATGTCATTGTGGGACAATGTGAATTTCCACCGTGGCCCGCTCATCAGGGCCTGGTTCACTACTCATCCAAGTATGGTCATGTTGTTCCTACCACATTTCTCTCCTTTCCTGAATCCTATTGAGGAGTATTTCTCCGCTTGGAACTGAAGAGTGTATGAGCATCGGGCTCTAGATCAGAGGTCCCTGCTCCATGAAATGGACGCTGCGTGTGAGGATATTACAGGAGATCAGTGTAGGGGATGGTTGCGACATGCACGCCGTTTCTTCCCTTGTTGCATTGCAAGGGAGAATATGCGCTGTGATGTGGATGAGAATCTGTGGTCAGACAGACAGCAGCGTGTGGATGGCCAGGAGGGTGAGGACGGCGACCATTGAAGAACTTAGTTGTGAAACTCCAGCTTTATTTACAGCACTGTAGTCTGCATATAATTTTCATTTGTTTTTTGTTTGTGTGTTTATATTACAGTATATTATGCATACTGTATAATTTGTATACATTTTCCTTTTACTCTGATGTATGGAAGTTACTTTATGTGTGTGAATGATGTTACAATTTCCTTGGCAGTATGAGTGCAATGTGTGATGTCAAACCTTAGAGGCTACTCTTACCCTAAAAATCCTTTTTTTTTTTTTCAGTTTTATACACAATTGTATTCTGTTAGCTAGACAAAAAACAGTACAGTAACCATTGTCAATGAAGGACTGGGCTAAGACTGAAAGGTTGATATGAGGGATATTTCAATGGTCCTCTGCCATAGTGACAAAACATCTAAACATTTTGACTTGCAGTGCTTACACAATGCCAAAGGGACGAAGCATTTTGGGGGCACTGACTGTTTAAATGAGAAGGAAATTTAGTTTTGACACATGAGTGAACTGTTTTGGGAGAGGTATGAGCTTTTGCAGGTGAACCGTGTTGTGCCGAACCATCCACGTTATTTTGGCAAAAGCACCAAGAGTGTTGAGAACGTCCGGTCTGTTTCAAGAAATGAGCCAAGGCAATTGAGAAGGATCTTTGCTATTTTTGTGGCACTGACTTTTTATATGAGAAAGGAATTTAGTTTTGAAGCATGAGTGAACAGTTTTAGGAGAGATATGAGCTTTTGCAAGTGAGCTATAGTGTTGTGCTGAACCGTAAGACTGTTTTGCCAAATGATCTTAGAGTTTTGAGAATGTAATTTCTGTTTCAAGAAATGAGCCAAACCAATAGAGAAAAACTGTAATTACTACGTCACTTATTACCTTCACATCTATCCAATCATGTCCTTATACACTTGCTGTATAAAAGATCGATATTTACACATTTGAGTTTGCAGATGCTGAACCCTCCACCCTCCACCCTCCCCACCACCACCAGGATGGTCCTGTCCATACCTCTGGATGGGTCGGCTGCACCCCTGCCTTCGTCTTCAGGAAATGCAGATCCGCTACGGACATCTACTACGGACGGGCCTACACTAAAGAACTTTAGGAGGAGCCATGGAAGAATGGCGAAGCGGGCCACTATGGGGACGATAGGAGACAATGACGGGGTGTATGAAGCCGCGCAGCCTTATAGTCATAAGCATGTAGGTTTGGTTGTGTGTGTGTGTTTGCTTGTTTTACTTCAGTTGAACTTTTTGGATTTATTGACATTTGTTTTGCTTTATACATAATTATATGTTATGCATTGTTATAACATTAATATTTGTTATAATTCCTGATTTTGACATACTTTACATTCTTTTGTATTATAATTAAATTTTGTATTGTGTTAAATGCTTTTGATTCCTACTGTCCTCATACTGTTTCTGGTTTGACCTGATGCCATTATTTGATGTGTTTCATTGACTAGTAAGGAGTGTTGTTGATGTTGAAACTCTGTGCTCCATGTTTGTCATATACACACACGGAGAGTTCAATGTGTTTATGATGTTCTGGTGCTGAGATCCGCTGGGGCTCTTAGAGGACATTAAAGCCCTCATGGACCCTCAAAGAGCCCCAGTGCACTGCCCTACACACATACAGGTTTGGCTTTCATGTCTTCACAAAGTTTTTCTGAAATTTGAAATTCCAAGCTTGCATGCTTGGTTTGTTTTGACCATTGACATTTGTTAATTTTCCATATATAATTAAAAAATACTACAAAATAAAGGTTAAGGTCGATGTCTACATGGCCAAACCAAAAACATCATATTCTGTGAAGAATATACTGCAGTTTCCTCTTCTGTCTCCAATAGACTGATAGTGATAATTCTCCACAATCTGAACCAGGAGAACAACTCTGATGCTTTTCATAGTAAACATTTAAATAGACTGTATATTCAGTGTCTACAAAGTGTAGGTTGGATATGATGAGACATTTATTTGGAATTCAAACATTATTTTTAGAGAATCCTTGTGGTGTGTGTGTGTGTGTGTGTGTGTGTGTGTGTGTGTGTGTGTGTGTGTGTGTGTGTGTGTGTGTGTGTGTGTGTGTGTGTGTGTGTGTGTGTGTGTGTGTGTGTGTGTGTGTGTGTGTGTGTGTGTGTGTGTGTGTGTGTGTGTGTGTGTTTGTTTGATTGTTTGTTTGTTTTTTCAAGTAGAAACAATGTAAGGGAAGTGTATTCCTAATGGGCTTTTATAAATTTTGATTATGAGAAAACATTTAGTTTTATTAAAATGTCCAATATAAACACCCAAATAAATATCCAAAAACTTCAACAGATGAAAAAGAGATTTTTCTGCATACAGTGAAACACAAAGCTCTGAATATACCTGAGAATACTGAAGATTTAAACATAATCTCTGTAACTTACTTAATTTCATACATCATAGATGATCAGCTGTACAGTCTGAAGTTCAGATGAGTTTGTGATTTTAGGTGTATTTTCCTTCATCAGCGTATTGAAGATTGCTGAGTTTGATGGAGAAGTTTTCACTCTGAAAAAATCAGTTTTCATAGTCTGAATCCTGAAACATTTTCTATCTATCTTATCTATAATCTATCTTGGTTTTCGTCATGCTCACTTCATGTAAATATAGGTTTTAGGCATGTTAGTGCAAATAATATTGTTTTAAGACAGTTGTTTATATATTTAGCTTCAGTGCCACAGAAGGGAATATCAGTTTACATTTCCAAACATTCATTTTGACATTGATTGTAATAATCCATTAACTTTTTTTGTAATAACAATTAAAGTGTGTGTGTGTGTGTGTGTGTGTGTGTGTGTGTGTGTGTGTGTGTGTGTGTGTGTGTGTGTGTGTGTGTGTGTGTGTGTGTGTGTGTGTGTGTGTGTGTGTGTGTGTGTGTGTGTGTGTGTGTGTGTGTGTGTGTGCAAAAGCAGAGTACCGTATTTGTATGTACTGTATTACTGCATTGTTGTATTGTGTTTTTGTGTTATATGAACACAATGCTAGTTGAAGCCTGTTCTCATAGTGATCAGACTGGTTCTTAATACATAGAAACGTTCAGATTGTTTTGTCTCTTTTAGTTTGCAGAAGTGCATCACCTGATGACACTGTTTTATGATTTGTCAAATGATGCTGCTTAGGCTCAATGTTATAAACATTATCACAAGTAAAGAGTCCAGTCCTCAGATTTATATACTGAGATACACCAAGAGCCTCATTTGGCCCTCAAAGAGCCCCAGTTAATGTAAAGTGCCCAACACCATGTCACTAGGACATTATGATAATTTACTCGCTTCACTCTGTTCTTCTTCTGATTAAGCAGTTATCATTGTGAAAAGTTATGTGTGAAACTTCTCCAATAATATTCAGAACACAAGGAAGAAGTAGCCTGGGATCAGTGACGTACAAGACATGAACAAATATATAATGGAATTTGGGACCATAAAATTAATTTGATGTGCAGTCAGGAATTATTATTATTTTTTTATATAAACAACAGGCAGTTTTAATCTTAAGAAATTAAAATTATAAATATATAAAATGATCTTTCAGTATTAGTGTTCAGAGCTGTGTATTTTATATTTTGCACACTGTGTATTGTATTCAAATACATTGTTTTAATTGGCGTGATATCAGGAATTAACGAACATGTTTGGTAAATGATGTGCATTTCTAACATGAAATGATACAACATACATTTGATACTGGCAAACGCAACGTGAAAAAGAACACTTTTGGTAAAGATGGAAACTTGACAAACTCAGTTCCTTCAGATACAGCAAAAACATGTTCCTTCAGTGTTTGAAGATATGAAGCTTAGCGCAAGTTCTGCCAGGAAGACTCAATTGTTCACGTCATGTATCACCTTCTCATTTATCCAATCACATAATAGCCAGTATAAAAGGGTGGTACTTACTCATGTCTGAGTTCTCAGATGCTGTCGCTTCAACCACCTCCATCCTCCACCACCAGACGGGACCTCCCTTCATCTCCCTACCATTCTACGCTGGGTCCACCACTCCATCCTTCCCATCACCTCCAGACGGGCTCTCCCCTCTACCCTGAAGATGCCAGGATGTCCTCTCCTCCTTCCGCCCCACCACCACCAGATGGCACCCTTCCTTACTTCGCGGGGGTGGGCTGCGCCCCGCCTTCACCTCAGGCGGGATGCGCAGATTCCGTACCCTCGGAATGCGAGTTACGGACGGGGCCTACGCCAAAGAATTTGATTGCTTGCTGAGCACGTAAATACATTTTTATTGTCTCAGTATTATTCTCCTGAGTCTTTCTGGTAGAACTTATTGTGTTACACAATAAAAACAGTTCAATGCATTTGGCAAGTACATAATGGAACATAACAATGTATTTTGCACCAATGAAAGATCAAAGAGAGCCAGAGAGAACAAATGAAAGCTTTATCTAACAATACAGATCAAATCTAAAAATAACCAGAAAAAGCCTGTTTATCATGTATAGCACTGAGACAGAATAGAATGAGTCCTCAAGAAAAATATGAAATAAACCATAAGCACTGTGGATAATACAGCTGATGCAATGCAAATATTAAAGGCTATTATATTAACACTGTCTGCTTCTCCCGCATCTTCTGCTTGGTTTATAGAGGATTTGTTTCTTGTTTCCTTTAATTTTCCTATAATTTACATACAGCAACATTCAGGCTGGAGCATCAGTTGGTCAAACACTTATTGTATTTAGATTTGATAAAACTTTTTAAGATTAAAATCATATATTAATCAACTAGTTTTACACACCATTTATGAGCCGCAGTACAGTTAGAATAAGGGTTTGTGATGAATCAGGGAGTTTCAGCTCTGTTCTTGTACTCTGGTTCCTGACACTGAATATTTATTCTTAATTATACTATACACAATTTTTGTCATTATTGTGTCTTCAATGCACATCAGTGTCTTGAAGTTTAAGAGGATGTTCAGTGAAGAACACGTCAGAACAACAGAACCACCAATAACAGCCTCTGTTTCCTGCAGACACACTGAAACAACAGAAACTGTCCAAACACAAGACTGACATTGCTTCATGTGGCATATATTTGACTATTAAATGAGTTGTTCAGATGTTCACCTTTATTTATCAGCTCTGCAAACACAGAGAACAAACAAGTTCCTGTAACACAAGCAGTAGATCATGACACAGTAATAATGACAGTCAAAGTTTGATTCCCACACAGACGGGATACGATGTCCTTGAGGTCACAAGATCTCATGTTTTGTCATTGATAATAGTGATCACTAGATTTAAATAGAAACAGGATCTGGCCTGTTTATAAGCTATTTTAACTATAGTGAGATCTGGGTCACTAGTTGGTGTTTTACAGGTTGAACTAGTGAGGACATTTTTTGAATAGTGAAGGACATTCTGGGCGTCATAACAGTAGAAGCAGTATTTGCTGTTCCACCTGTTTCTCTTAAACCATTTCTCTGAATGATGTCTTAAATTCCTGCTGCCATTGAGTCTTAATACATTATTATGTTTTGACTTTAGTTTATGAACTCTGTAACAGCAGGACAAGATTTCAGAGCTTCCAGCAACATCCTTATTCTGACCTTCAGAGAAAAATGAAAGAGAGAGAATTGAAAACAACAGGGAAATACAGCCTGTTTTTTCATGAATTTGCCTTTCAAATGGGCTCAAGATCTTCCTCATAGATTCCTCTCTCTTGTTTTCATCCTGACAGACTGTAGAAGAGACTGTATTCTCTGATCAAGGGAGGAATGATTCAGAGATTCGATCGAGCCGGTCCCTCCAGCTGATATGAAGACCGGCTTCTACAGCCCATACTTCATTGTACCCAAGAAAGGCGGTGGGTTACGGCCAATCTTGGACCTGCGTGCCTTGAACCGGTCCCTTCACAGACTGCCGTTCAAGATGCTTACGCAGAAACGCATTTTCAAATGCATCCGTCCCCAAGATTGGTTTGCAGCGATTGACCTGAAGGACGTGTACTTTCATGTCTCGATTCTCCCTCGACACAGACCGTTTCTTCGCTTTGCGTTCGAGGGACGGGCATATCAGTACAAAGTCTTAACCTTCGGGCTGGCCCTGTTGCCCCGTGTCTTCACGAAAGTCGCGGAGGCGCCATTGCTCCCATGTGCGAGCGTGGTGTTCGCATTCTCAACTACCTTGACGACTGGCTTATTCTCGCCCAGTCGAGAGAGCAGTTGTGCGAACACAGGGACATGGTGCTCAGTCACCTCAGCCACCTAGGGCTTTGGGTCAACTGGGAAAAGAGCAAACTCACCCCCGGGCAGAGGATCTCTTTTCTCAGTATGGAGTTGGACTCAATCAACATGACAGCATGCCTCACCGAGGCTCGCGTTCAGTCAGTGTTGAACTGCGTGAGCACGCTCAGATGCAGAACAGCGGCTCTACTGAAACTGTTTCAGAGGCTCCTGGGGCATATGGCATCTGCAGCCGCGGTAACGCTGCTCGGATTGCTTCATATGAGACCGCTCCAACACTGGCTCCACGATCGAGTCCCGAGATGGGCGTGGCAAAGCGGCTCGTGCCGGGTCCAAGTGACTCCGCACTGTCGCCAAACTCTCAGCTTGTGGTCGGACCTTTCGTTCCTGCGGGCAGGTGTTCCCTTAATAAAACAAGTGTCCAGGCATTCTGTGGTCACCACGGATGCCTCTGCCACCAGTTGGGGGGCCACGTACAACGGGCATGCAGCTTCAGGTCTGTGGATGGGGCCTCAACTGCATTGGCACATCAACTGCCTCGAGTTGTTAGCAGTACATCTGGCATTGGGCCGCTTCAAAGCGCCGCTACGAGGCAAGCATGTACTGGTCCGTACGGACAGCACTGCGATCGTTGCGTACATCAACCGTCAAGGTGGTCTGCGCTCCCGTCGCATGTCACAACTCACCCGCCATCTCCTCCTTTGGAGTCAGAAGCATCTGAGGTCACTTCGTGCCATTTATATTCCCTTTGAGCATTTACAGTCAGCTGGGTTAAAAATTCTGTCCTGTAAAACAGTACTCCTGGTTGCATTGGCCTCCATCAAGAGGGTAGGGGACCTGCATGCATTTTCGGTCGACGAATTGTGCCTAGAATTCGGCCCGGCTAACTCTCACGTGATCCTGAGACCCCGGCCCGGATACGTGCCCAAGGTTCCTACCACTCCCTTCCTGGACCAGGTGGTGAACCTGCAAGCGCTGCCTTCGGAGGAGGCAGACCCAGCCCTGGCTTTTCTCTGTCCCGTCCGCGCTCTGCGCCTGTACGTGGACAGAACGCAAAGCCTCAGGACCTCAGATCAGCTCTTCATCTGTTACTGAGGCCAGCAGAAGGGAAAGGCTGTCTCCCAAGCAGAGGATGGCCCACTGGATAGTGGATGCCATCGCCTTGGCTTACGAAGCCCAAGGCGTGCCTTGCCCGCCTGGGTTGAGAGCCCACTCCACTAGGAGTGTCACTTCTTCTTGGGCGCTGGCACACGGCGCCTCGCTGACAGATATCTGTAGAGCTGCGGGCTGGGCGACACCTAACCCGTTTGTTAGGTTTTATAGCCTACGTGTTGAGTCGGTTTCTTCCTGTGTGCTCTCTTCAACCAGCCGGTAACACCGAAGTTCCCGCTTATTGTCGGCTTGCTGCGGCACTCCCCTCCACATGGAGCGGATACGTGCGCTTCTTACTCTAGTCGAGTTCCCCACTCTGGCGAACCCTGTGAGTTCCTCCGCACCCCTTCGGCAGTCGGACGTTGCAGAGCGTCCGACGCCAGGCCTAGTGCTCGTATGCTTGTGTAACTTATGCTAGGCTGGGTTCCATATGTGGTGATCCCTGCGGCGATCCCATATGAGTATTCTTCCACGACCAGCTCCCTGCGGTGAGCCCGTGTCTTTCGCTTGGCAGAGTCCGCTCTGCCGTCACTGTCTGGTGTAGCCTCCCCCTTCTCAGGCTGGAGCCACCCCTGTGACATTCCAAATGTTGCACTGCCCCTCTGGCCAGTCCATATGTGTATTCTCCACATGCCACCTCCCTTCGGGCAGGATGTGGCTTCCGCAGCGTCCCTCTCCCCTGGAAAGGCACGCTTTCCCAGTGTTATCCAAGAGTTCTACTGTGTGGGGTTTAACGGAACAGCATTGAACTCCCTCTACGAAGGTCTTCCGCCCCAGCCAGTTGGGGGTCTGAGAGTCTTCCGTAGGGTGCTGGATGGGGCAGCAACCGCGGCGTTTTCCATGGGATCGTTGACACGTCGACGTCACGTCGAACCTGAGCGACTGAAAGGGAACATCTTGGTTACTAATGTAACCCTCGTTCCCTGAAGGAGGGAACGGGAGACGTGACATCCCGTCGCCACGGTTGCTGACCATCGCTGTACGGCCTCAATCTCGGCTCCTCAGCAAAAAACAATGAGTGCGTGCGCCCGCTTCCTGCGCTGCGGGGCGGGGCGCGTGACGCGTTTCACGCACGCCAATGTTGATTGGCTTGTTATGTAGACACTTGAAGTTGATAGGGCTCCCTGAAGTGATCCCATTACGTCGCCACGTCGACGTCACGTCTCCCGTTCCCTCCTTCAGGGAACGAGGGTTACATTAGTAACCGAGACGTTCTTGTTAAAACACACCAGACATGCAAATTATGTGCATTTTCCGCACATTTTGGGTGAAATCATATTTATTTTGTCCACCAAAAGTGAGCTTTCACTTTAATTGAGCGTGAGCAGCAGCAAAGACTCTGCGCTGAGACCCGCGCTGCACTGCTGCTCACGCGCCGCTCCTGCTCCCAGTGTGTGAATGCACTCATTGATTAACATGCACGCCGGGGGGGGGGGGGAAGATCCGCACTCAGACATCCCAAGTCTCCCGGAAGTCTCCTGCATATTGATAGTGTCTCCCTGATGCCCACAAATTAGTTCAAATCTCTCAGAATCTAGAGCGTGCGTGCGAGACAGAACTTACCGCATAACATACATAGCGCGCGCACGGCAGAGAGGGAGATAGCAAAAGACCTTGCGTGTGTCTCTCAATCTCTCCCTCTCTGCCGTGCGCGTGCTATGTATGTTATGCGCGAGGTATCAACAATCCAGTCAGCTACTACTCTCCGGCGCCGCCATCTTTGTTTTGGGTCTGACGAATCGACACGCATATTTTGCGTCGACATATTCGTTGTCCCAGCCCTACTATATGTCATTTAACGGCCAAAATTCAGTCTAAATCAGGGGTGGGGAACGTTGATCCTGGAGGGCCATTGTCCTGCAGAGTTTAGCTCCAACCCTGAAAAAAACACTCACCTGCCTGTAACTTTGGCAATCCTGAAGACCTTGATTAGCTTCAGGTGTGTTTAATTAGGGTTGGAGCTAAACTCTGCAGGACAATGGCCCTCCGGGATCAACATTCCCCACCCCTGGTCTAAATGAACGCATCAAACTGGATTATTTTAATATTGTCTGTAACTTACATGCAGGTTGAGGTAAGCTACTCATTGTTTCTAACTGCATACAGTACAGATAGAAGGTTTATATTTTTTATGTCATAATGGTCATTATGTGAGAAAATAATTTGTGTTTGATTTCTGTCATTAATAAATATTTCATTTTCTTTTTTGTTATGGTAAAAAGAGCAAGAGAGACATAGAACCCCACACTCCCTGGAATGATGCTAAGTCATTAACACAATGTTGCTCACCTTCTTCACAGGGACAGGGAGGGGTGCAGTTATGGGGAGACTGGGGTGCTGCTGACTCATCTGTTGTTAAGTCTGCTAAAAGGGGCCTGGACAATGCTTCAATATGAATATCTTCTTGCTAAACATTTCCCTGCACTGATTAAATGTTGATGAAATGTAGGCTAACACTAGCCTGCATCCAGCTAGCTTTTTTCACTATGGACAACAGGTTAATACCAATCAAAGCATAGTTAAGGCTAAGTTACCCACCTCTCTTGGTGAAAAACTGGGTTAGAGATTGACACCCTTTCTTTTGTCTTTCCTCTCTCTATTCTCTCTCTTTCCTTTTTTGAAAACCAGATTTTCTTTTACTGTGCAACATTGTAGTCTCTGTGTTTCTGGCGCATGGACTGACTGTCTGCAACTAAACAGTCACTGATGAGTGCGCTAATGCAGGACCAAACTATTTCATGTAGATACAGGGGGTGGTCGTCAATTTGGATGTTTACTTTTTGGTCAATTGGGGATATTTAATTTTTATTGCCAAAATAAGTAAAAATCAAATTATAAAAATTATACACTGTATTAATAAAACAAAACCACATAATTGTAGGCTACTAGACATGTGGGAAATTAATGTGGGAAAAAATAAATACTCTGAACCCAAAGTAGATTTACAGAAACTGAGAAAAAAAGTGTTAGGTCTTGCCCCGCTCTCCCCTACTTACAAACAAAGGCTCTCCAAATCACACAAGATGGCTGGTCGTAAGGAAAAAGAAAAGGACAATCTCGCATGAGCAGGTGCGTGAATTGATGGAGCAACAGAAAGAAATTTTTTAAAGACAACAAGAAAGCAATTTTAAAGTTTATTTGCACACCTTCATGGAAACAACAAACACTAGAATGGATGTAATTTTGAAAGAACTTAGTTCTTAGTTCAAAAAGTTAGCCTCCATTTTACACAGGAGGTGCATGACCTAAAAGTGTTGCATATCAGTGTGTCATTAAACTGTAAATTAAATGAAGATGACATACACAAATTGTCAGAATCAATGATAATAATAGATGCCAAAGCATATGAAAATGTTATTCCTGAGACTGAGAATGAAAGGTGGTCAGTATCAGAGGAGAAGGTGCTGACTTTCTTTAAGGATAAATTGGACCTGGATCCCCATACCATTGGGATAGAAATAGTTCCACGAGTTGGAAAAAGTTCTAAAGCAGCAGATGAAACCTCGAGTAGACCTTGGCCTGAAGTTTAGTTTAAGGCTCAAAGATTGGCTAATGCAAAAAAGGAAGGTTCAAAATTGTTAATAAATAAGGATAGAGTTTCCTGATTCTGTTTGACAGAGAATAAACTGACTCTTAAAATAAAATCTAAAAGATAAAGAGGGGACATTGCTTTTTTTAAAGATATGACAAAGCGTATTGTTTACAAACGGCTTTAAATATGAAACGGCACACATATCACTGTGCTCGATTGCTCCTGTCTGCCTTGCTGCTGCTGCTGCTGCTGCTGAGTTGGTTTGCATCTGTAGCCTTGTATCTTTCTTTTGAATCATTATTTACTAGCATTTCCTATTGTTTATATCGCTAAATATAACTTACTCAACATCACATATTAACTTTACATCGCTATAAATTTAAATAGATGTTGAATAAGGTATGTAAAATTGAATATGAATATGGATATTTTAATATTGATTGGCTGGCTACTACATATATTTTTTTAAATGTTGTAGTTTAGTGTTTTTTTGTTTTGTTTGGAAAAAGCTTACAGAACATGTTGCAATAAAAGAAAGAAAACGTATTCGATCAATCGGGTCTCTATCAACTATCAGTTAATGACACTGCAGAACCATACATCACAACAGTCTCAGTTCAACAGCATCAACAGCATCAGACGGTGTTGGGGTGGAGGTTTATGGAATTCCAATGCTTCCAAAATAATAAATATATAAATGCATTTATAAATATACAAAGAAATGTTAAAAAATAATACAAATAAATGAGTATTTATACTTTTATTTCCTTATTTTTGTATAATTGTATTTTTTTTCAACACATATTTATTTTAAAATTAATTTCCATTTAATTTAAAATGGTTTTAATGGCATATTTTAAAGTTTAATACAATCTTAGTTGTAATATCATAAGATTTTAGCATCTTGTACAAATTATCATGAGTTGTCATGAGAGTGTGTTGGCTTTATGTGATTTGCTGATGTTACTGCAATTATCTGGCCATTTACTGTCATGTTTAACTTGATAAAGTAATGATAATGGAGGCGTTAGGTGTTGAAAAAAAAGTGTGAACAATGTGGTCAGAGCAAACTTGACTTCCTCTGCTGTCTGGCTCAGAGCTGCAGTAAAACTTCATCATACATGTGTGGAGGAACCAGGTTTCATTAGATTCAATGGTTTTATTCAACCAGTAACATGAGGATCATTCTGCTTCAGCTCTGTGAGTTTATAACATATGAACATATTTACATGAGCTTAACCATAAATTGTTTCATATTAAAGGTTCACAGAGGTTTTATGTGGCTAATTAAAAATAAATTGTTATGGATTTATTTTTATCTTATAGATGTGTTAATCTGTTGTCGAGCTGCAGTATCAGATCAACTCACTGATTTGGGATCAAATGTGACCATAAACTGTGATCTTGATGGAAATGAGGTTTATTGGATTTTACTGAAAACACCAGATCCTCCAACAGTGATTCTACGATCAACCTCAACTCCAACAGCACCTTTATACTTAAATAAAACATTCAGAAAGAAATATTCACTGCAATTTAAACATTGTCTGGTTATTAATAATGTAACCACTGATGAATTAGGAGTTTATTACTGTATGAACACAGGCACACCTCTAAAACTCAGCAACAGCACCAGACTGCACTTCACCGGTGAGTTCATTTACTCCTCAATTGATCAAAACATTTCACTGTGTGAAATTGAGTGTTGATTATTTATTACTTCTAATTTACTACTTCAGTTTTTTTATGAAAATCATAATTAATCACTCTCATTGGTAGCTCCACAGAGATGAATATCTTACAGATATTAAAGGTTTATAAAATTGCAGTCGTGGTCCTCCAGATGGAGACTGACATTAATAAACTCTGAACACTTTATTTACAGAATCATCTCAAATAACTGAGTGTCATACAGCGGTGGAGTTTATTGATCAGAATCAGACACAATGTCAGATTATTATCATCATATCTGCTCTGATGAACGGGCTTCTGATCATTGTGCTGATCGGTGAGATATTCTTACTGTTTTAAAAATGATCAAATTAAATACACAGTAGTGCAAAAAAAAAGCAATATAATGATGTTCTTTGGCAGCTGAAGTTTTTAATTACTTTGTTTAGCCTTACATTTACACCGTTCAAAGTTTGGGGTCAATAAGATTATTTTTTTTTTTAAAGAAATTAATAATTTTCTTCAGAAAGGACACATTAAATTGATCAACAGTGACAGTAAAGACATTTATAATAATGCAAAATATTTATTTTGTAATTAAATTCTTCTCTCTTGAACTTTCAAAGAATTAAAAATACTTAATTTCTGTATTTTATGAAAAATAATGATTTCCTTCAGAAATCATTCTAATATGATTATTTGATGCTCAAGAAACATTTATGATTATTATCAAAGTTGAAAACAGTTGTGCTGCTTTCAACTGTGATAATAATCATAAATGTTTCTTGAGCATCAAATAATCATATTAGAATGATTTCTGAAGGATCATGTGACACTGAAGACTTTACACTTTACTATATATTCACATAGAAAACAGCTGTTTTAATATTTCACAATATTACTGGGTTTGTTTTGTTTTTTTAATCAAATAAATGCAGCCTTGGTGAGCAGAAGAGACTTCTTTTAAAAACATTAATAATCTTACCAACCCCAAACTTTTGAATGCTTTCTATATATATTTTTACAATTTAAGAAAAAATTATATAAGAGTTATTGAATCTGAATTTACTGTTTCATTCTTAGTGTTTGCTGCTGGAAAAACAGAAACGTTGGACAAACACATTCATACTGATCTGCAGACAGTTATATATCAGCTTCAAGACCCAAACCAGCTGTAACGTAAGTTCAGATATATATCTTTTTTTGCTTACTTTCATTACCCTAAGTTTTAACTATTGATTTAAATTTTAATTAATTTATTATAAAACAATTCTACTGACCTGTTATGCCAACAAAATATTGTAGCTTTCTGTTTTTTTTATATCAACTGTAATTGAATGCTATAATTTTTTCCTGGTTGCTCTTTCAGTTCACCGAAGTGGAAATACAGCAAGCAAACAGCATCTGTCTTTGACTAATTAACATGTTCTTAAAATATCATGTGCTTAAGTCAAGAATATAATATTTTATGGTGTAATATATGGGCACATACTGTAAATCTTGGCTACAAAAAAACTATTGAAAATGTAGTTAAAAATGATCTGTTATCAACCTTCAGTTAATATATTCATATCGATGTGTAATTCTTTATATTTTTCAGTCAGAATTTGTATGTGTTTGCACTTAACAATAAATTAACTAAAAAATGTCTAGTATTTTTTTAAATGGCCTGGCATGAGTCACACCTGCATTATACATATTTATATCAACATATGTACTGTATATAATAATATGTATTCAGCACAAATCTACACAGTGTGGTTATACTTAACTGAAGTGTTAAAGCAAAACCAGAAATATGTTCCACTGGTTTGGTCACTTGACAAAAACGAATGACAAACAGAGTCTCTCACCTTTGTATAGAGTTGAGGTTTAACCTTAACCCGAGTGCCAGTACCTTCATACATTTATGTGCCCCAGTTCTTACAGTCGTTTTAAACTCAAATGGAAACAGCAGAATTGCAGTATGTCTGCTTTTACTGTATATCTACAAATGTATTGTCAGAGAACTTGACAAGTGTTTGAATTCATGGAAGTTTCACACAAAGTTTATGTCCAGACGTTAAACTGCAACTCTCAAACCTGTTGTTAAATATTCACCTCTGATCTTTATTGAGTTTAGTGTTACTATAAAGATAGGTTTTACGTCTGCCTTGAGTTCTACAGCCATAGATACAAAGTATTCAGTGGCATGTATTTTGTGTTTGCAAAAGTTGCTGCTTCAGTATTTGTAGATTATTTGTTCATGTTTCGATGTGTAGTGATGTTTGTGATATATGTAAAACATCACAATCAGTAAATGAGCTATCTCTCCACTACAGTATATAGACCTGTTGTTTATGCCTCTTGGGGTGTGTCATAGTTGAAAGCCCTTCCTTTCGTTGCCACAGACTATGGAGAACGTAGTGAGGTCTGTGATAGCTAAAATGTCACAATCATTTGATGAGCAGTCAATGGAAGTATATTTTTAAATGTGTAGCTTAGCTGTGTAGCTTAGCTGTTTGATCTTTGATATTTATGCAATTTTACTTGTGTACTGTGACGTTGGGCTACCAAGGCTGGCTGTGTGTGGAGTGCTGTTGGTGTGGTGTGCCTTCAGGGCCTCCATCTGTGTGTTACCACAGTGTAACATAGCCAGGTTGGAGCATCAGCTGTTGCTGTTATAGCCACTAAAGATCTATGTGTAAAATCTGCTTCTCTATGATCTTTGTAGGTGCCATCGTGAGTATTACGTCATTGAATCACCGTAGGTAAATTGTTTGTGCGCTAAATAAATTTGCTTTCCAAACCTGTTACCAACCTGTGTAATGATTCTGACTGTTTTGCAACAGTCTCCATCCATTGTATCGGTTATCACCATGTGGTTTTAGATGTTTGAGTCATTTGTGCTAACCTATGACCTGTAGTTTGGTGGTGTATTTTTCTGTGATGGTATAAGTCCTTGTTTTGTCTTTAATGTGTACGGTTCTGTAGTATTTATCCTTTCTTTGTTTAGTTGAGTATATTGTTATTTGTGCTTTTCTTGATTTTCTGATTATTTTTGTTCCTTTCTTTGTAGGAGTTGAGTGCTTCCAGAAGCGGCTGGTTCTTTGCTGCACAGGCTTTACTTCACCAAGGGTTGTCATTATTGCTGTGTCATTAGTTGCAGTGAATCTGGTGGGTGTGATTCTGAATTGCGTGTTGTCTCTTCTGTACCTGATGCTGTCACACTGGCCCGTTCTTCAAATAGAAAGCCCCAGACCCCTGCAATTAATGTCAATTTGTTTTGTTCTTTTATTTGACCACTGGCAATGGTGCTGATTGCTGGTCTTAAATCACTATTGGCCAACCATTGTAACTTTAATAAAAGCAACAATTTTACGTAAACTCGCGCATCTTGCCATTTTTAAGTGGAACGTTGTGTCCCTCTTGAATTTGGGTTGTTTTCCCTGTTTTGGTGTAGTCGCTACGAAAGTCCAAGATTTTAATGTAATGATCTCCGAGCCACGCAATCATCACTCTTGCCTTGTGATATTGTGCTCCATCATGCTGGAAAATGCATTTCTAGAAAGATTCGGGAGAATAATACTGTAACAATTAACCATTTATTTATTTATTTATTAACAGCCCAGCAAGCAATATTATTTTATAAAGTTCTTTGGCGTAGGATCAAACTTGAAGCATCAGCATCTGCGAACTCAGACTTGTGTAAGTACCTTATATAACACAAGTATAAGAACACGATTGGATCAATGATAAGGTAATGAGTAACAATTGAGTCTTCCCGGCAGAACTTATGCTAGAGCTTCATGAATCATAGCCAAATTATTCCTGGACCATTGGTAAAAGTTGCTGTGGTAGATCCCACTCCCTCAGATAAAAAGAAGAAGAAAAGCATGGATGGTCTTCACTCAGGATGCTTCACTGTTGGCATGACACAAAACTCATGGAAGTGTTCTTAGATTGGTACAAAACCTTACGATTCCGTGCGTATGAATTTAGCTAATTGCTTTACTAAACTTTGGCACTCAACTTCTGACCATTAACGCTGCCATCTTGCCGGATCCCTTATTAGAAATATGCCATATTCATATGCAGGGACAGTCTGGAGAAGTCTTGAGTTTGTGTATCATTGCTTGCTCTGCTTAGCCTGGTCCCACCAGACTCTCGTACATTTCATTCGTACATAGAGTCTGGCACCGCTCCATTGACAACCGTTAACTTCCTTGTAGGCGGGTACTCTATTGAAGTCTAAAACTATTGGATCTGCCCAGAGTCACTCTGGATCTGCCATAAGCAATCGCTTTCCCGAACCCTGTGGGGAGGAGGGCCACAACATCCAGTCCCTCCAGAAAAACGCGATTATGCGATCGCTGAATTCAATGCATAATCAGCCAAAGTCCGCATATTTATGCGGGGGTCACATTTTTTTAAATACTCCGCAATTTTGCCGCATAAATTGCTGATTTCCGCGCAAAATATGCGGGGCTTGCATGATTTCATAATCCCCGCATTTTCGTCGCAAAAAGTCACATCTTGGCAGAAAGTTGAAAAATGTTGCGTTTGCTTCACACAAGAGCAGCCATTTCCCCCTGTTGCCATGGGAACGTTATGAAGTGACGTAATTAGGCGACGTGAACATCATCGAAAAGCTGTAAAACAGGAGCACACTTTATTTTTAAATATTTAAGAAGAAAAACAGGGATAGCTCACAGCTGAAGTTATTGACAGACAGACTCACGGAGGCGATTGGCATCTCACAACTCGCACTTTATTCCCAAATCGAACTCGTAAAACTGTCTGTCACACGTTCTAACCGTCCACATCGTTACTTAATAAACAAAATAAGATAAAAGAAGTAGCATCAAGCAGACAGTTCAACAGGGAGCGCACAGCTCTTAAAGGGGCCACACCTTATTTCCACTCGTTACAGGCTGGAATAAAACAAGATGAGAAATTAAATATTTCCAGCACTTTCTGTGATGTAGTATGCTTGCTTATCATAGGAAGTAATAAGAAATGACTCTTTACATTAAGGTAGTAGCCCAGTGAGAACAGGGTGTCCGGGAATCACTTTTTTTCTCTCTTTTCATCAAACCGCAGTTTTTGCAAGTTCCCGCAATTTTTTCAAGTTGCCGCAGTTTTTGCAAGTTCCCGCAATTTTTGCAAGTTCCCGCAATTTAATCGCAAAAAATTGCATAAATATCCCGCATATTCCATCGCATTTTTAAAGAAAACGGGCCGCGTAATCAAGGATTTTTGCCTGCAACAATCACAAAAAAACTCTGATTGGCTTCACTTGCATCTTTCTCCGCTGCCATTACTGAGCTACAACTCAAAATAACACACGAGTAGACATCAACGTCACCGTTCTCAGCCACTCAGTGGCGGCGCCAGGGGGGAGCTAGGTGGTGCTGTAGCTCCCCCTATAATAGCCATAGCACCCGCCCAGCACCCCCAAGAATTGTCTGTGATTTTTTTATATTTATATTTTAATGTCATGTTTGATTTGAATAGTCTTTTTCGTGTTGTTAAAAAAGGGTATTAAAGTATAATTAAAAAATATATATTTAGTCTAAAAAAACATGAGGCCCAAACAGGCGATCTTCTTTGGCCAATGGACGCGGCGCCCGGAACGTTTGCAGACATCCCAAATCTCACGTATATAGATAGCGGCTCCCTGATGGCCGCAAATTAGTTCAAATCTCCCGAATCTAAGCTCCAAACGTGTAGCGCGCGCAAGACAGAGAGAGCGAGAGACCTTGCGTGTGTGTGTGTGTGTGTGTGTGTGTGTGTGTGTGTGTGTGTGTGTGTGTGGTGTGTGTGTGTGTGTGTGTGTGTGTGTGTGTGTGTGTAAATGTGCGTGTGTGCGCATGAAGCGCATGTAATCGGAATCTAAGCTCCAAACATGCGCGAAAGACAGAGAGAGCGAGAGACCTTGCGTGTGTGTGTGTAAATGCGCGCGCGCGTGTGTGTGTTGTGTGTGTGTGTGTAAATGTGCGTGTGTGCGCATGAAGCGCATGTAATCGGAATCTAAGCTCCAAACATGTAGCGCGCACAAGACAGAGAGAGCGAGAGACCTTGCGTGTGTGTGTGTAAATGCGTGTGTGTGTAAATGTGCGTGTGTGCGCATGAAGCGCATGTAATCGGACAGAGAGAGCGAGAGACCTTGCGTGTGTGTGTGTGTGTGTAAATGTGCGTGTGTGCGCATGAAGCGCATGTAATCGGAATCTAAGCTCCAAAAGTGTAGCGCGCGCAAGACAGAGAGAGCGAGAGACCTTGCGTGTGTGTGTGTAAATGCGTGTGGTGTGTGTGTGTGTGTGTGTAAATGTGCGTGTGTGCGCATGAAGCGAATGTAATCGGAATCTAAGCTCCAAACGTGTAGCGCGCGCAAGACAGAGAGAGCAAGAGACCTTGCGTGTGTGTGTAAATGTGCCCTAACCCCCCCCCCCCCCCCCCCCCCCCCCCAACGTCAACAAAACCGAACAATCGGCCCAAATTTCAAAGCACCGTCTATTAAGTGTTGAGCATCCCCATAGCACCTGCAACAGAAAATCTCTGGCGCCGCCACTGCAGCCACTCCCTCTGTTTGCTGATTGGCTCAGTAAAAAAATTGACCGGAGAAAACCAAAGACTACAGCACAATCCCAGACGTAGTACTGAAGGAAAATGAAAATTGAGCGGAAGTACAAAGCGGAGTCAGGATTCGCTCTGCTGGCCTCTGCAGGACATTCATTATACGCCTCTCTTAACTTTTCCACTGAAAAAAGGTGGAAAACATCTGATTTCAAAATATCATTTAAATGTTTTAATATTGTTTTTCAATGGATTTTTTATGGATGTTTTTATCCTGAAAAGCTTTTAATTTGTAACTTTAATTACCATCAATTTGGTTAATTTGATTGGAGGTAAACGCTTTCTGAAAGCGAGTGAGAACTCAAAGAATGAGCTCTTGCAGCAGTGAATCGCAAAGCCAAATGGTTTAACCTTTAACAATATGGATTTAAAGTATATATATATATATATATATATATATATATATATATATATATATATATATATATATATATATATATATATATATAATATATATAGAGTCTACATGAAGAAACAACAACACAATCATATCAAACTGTTCAAACCCCACTCACTGACTGCACTGCCATTCTTTTTCCATTTGAGGTTAAAATATGCAGATATGTCTAAAGCAAATGTGAACTCTGCTAAAAGCGTAAACCACCTGTCTAGAAAAACATGAGATCATATGAGTCATTTATTGTCAAGTGACCAACTCAGAGGAACTGATGGTTTAAGTACTGAGCTTAGCTTTACACTTTATTTGAGCTAAACCACACTGCTTACACTTCTGCTAAGAAGAGCAAAAGATTTGCATGCACAGATTTAATGTCTATTATCTTTTAGGAGATGCAATAAACTTCATCTTGAACAACTGTACCAGCTTCAGCTACAAGCAAAACTACTCTGAAATGTCCAACATAATTATGCACAACATACACTGTGAATATATTCAAATTGCACAAAGAATGTGAAATGCTTAGTAAAAACACATAGAAAAGAAGCTGCAAAATCCTTGAGTTGCTGTCCTTCACACGACAAAGCCACAGCATTACAGAAACAGACTGAACTCTGACTTTGAACTCTGACTCTAAATTGTGGCCATTTTGAATGCCAAGAGTCTGCACAGCTTACATATGAAGAGTTCAGATGCAAAAGCCTCTAAATGCC
This sequence comes from Chrosomus eos, assembly GCA_036326025.1. Lineage (NCBI taxonomy): Eukaryota > Metazoa > Chordata > Actinopteri > Cypriniformes > Leuciscidae > Chrosomus > Chrosomus eos. Next base: position 207,930 of record JAZAVI010000087.1, on the reverse strand, counting down.
ATTTGAAATTTTCTTCTAAAATTATCATTTTTATCAAGCTCGTATATTTCAATTCAGTAATTTCACTTAAATGACAATTAATGGGTTATTTTTCTTGCCATTTAAGTGAAATTATTGAACTTAAATATACAAGCTTGATAAAAATTATCATTTTAGAAGAAAATTTCAAATGGCATTTAGAGGCTTTTGCATCTGAACTCTTCATATATTTAAACATTATATTTCATATATAACATATATTTAAAAGTTGAAAGGGTTGGTTCACCCAAAAATACTAATTCTCACACTAATGTCATTCCAAACCAGTAAGACTTTTGTTCTTCAAAACAAAAAGGAGATCTTTTTGATGAAATCTGAGTGATTTCTGTCCCTCTCTTACAGCTACACAACAACCACATTGACTCTTCAAAAAGGTCAAAAGAGATTGTAAAATTAATTCATATAAATTGAGCGTCATTGAGTGCCCTTTCCGGTCGTATCGCGGTGAACCTGTAAAAAAGACACAATCCTTTTGAAGAAATGCTGACTCTGCAGAGGAAATGCTCTGATCTTCTGCCTTTTCTCACCAATTGGCATCTCTGGTTTAAATCTACAGTATCACTTAAAGTGTACTTGTGCTATATGTCGTTTAAAAAAAAATGTCATTTGGTTTAATATTTAGTTATGTAATGACATTTTAAAGTGTGGCTTAAGTATCCAAATACAGCATCACTGTATACAGAACTATCCAGTAGAGGGCGCCACACAACACAACAGTGAGAAAAACACTAAACGTCTCCTTCCTCTTCACTGTATTTCTATATCTTTAGTTCTGAGCATAACCTACACTGTATTCTGTTATATTTATGCTTAAAACAAAGAAGAATGACTTAATTGAAGTAATATATTCTCAGAAAAGTCATAACAGCTTAAACAGTTTGGATTCTCAGGAAATGCTCTGATCTTCTGCATTTTCTCACCAATCTCTGTTTTAAATCTACAGTACCACTTACAGTGCACTTGTGCTATATGTCGTTAAAATAAATGCCATCTGGTTTAATATTTAGTTATGTAATGACATTTTAAAGTGTATCCAAATACAGCGTCACTGTATATATTTCAAATATTTGGTTCAGGTGTTTATCCATTAGAGGGCGCCGCACAACACAACAGTGAGAAAAACACTAAACGTCTCCTTTCTGTTCACTGTATTTCTATATCTTTAGTTCTGAGCATAACCTACACTGTATTGTTATATTTATGCTTAAAACAGAGAAGAATGACTTAATTGAAGTATTATATTCTCAGAAAAGTCATAACAGCTTAAACACTTTGGATTCTTAGTTGAAGTCACCTTGAATTTATCTTTATCTTTTTATATTCTTGGAAACGTGACTAAAATATGGTATGTTTGATATTCAAGGTGGCAAGGAGCACATTTGCATCTTTCCCAGAAGAATATGTACATAGAGGTGAACGTGATTTCACCAAGGAGGAAGTTTCCTGAATCAACATCCTTGTTGGTCCTGGAAAAACATCCTTATCAACCAATCAAATTTTAGGGTTAAATAAATTTTGGGGCTACTGTTAGGTTTAGGCTTGGGTAACGTTAGGGGCTTGAACACCATCTTTATCAACCAATAATCGTTCACTGATTTGAGGTCTAGTTTATGGTTTGTGTGAGGTGTGGTTCTGGGCCGACACTATGTTGCTGTCGGGGAGGAACTAAACAAACTAAAACAAAACTACGTACAGGCATTCCAGGTGTGCAGAATGCATCATACATTTGTTCCTACTGAAACTTTCTGTGGAATTTTACAATTTGTGAATAATAAAACGGTCTGACTGTCATGCAGATGAAGACACCATCTACTCATTTTGTGGAGTGTGTATATTATTTAACAACTTGTAGCAGATCTCAACTTTGATACAAAGACAAATTGATGATGTGTAATGAGTCAGACTTGGTAAATGAAATAGTTCTAATCTGAACATAATTATGAAATAACACATGAAGAAAACTAAATAGATTTAATAAACACAACATGAATAAAGAACACTTGTGGTACTCAATTGTCAAGACAGCAAAATACTGACTGACTTATTTGTCCTTTAGCAAACAATGTTCCTTTTTCAGTGTCTCATTCTGTTATACATTTGACATGTAGGTTCTGTTTTATTATTATGGTGTTTCCTTGTTTTCCTGACTGTATGAGCTTCTGCAAACTTGTATGTTTGATGCATAGAAATATAAGAACCCAACATCAAGGCATTTTTCTATAACTCATCAGATCTATTCAAGGATTGACTTCATCTTTACAGACAAGAGAATGTTACCATTACTTAGATTATGTGAATACACAGGTATAGTCATAGAGTCCTGTAGTGATCACTCTCTGCTTTCAAAACAACATACCATCACAGTGTGTGTGGAGATTCAACTCTAGATTACTGGCTAATTAGAGGTTTGTTGAATTCTATCTAATCAGATATATTACTTTCTTGAAACAAACCGTGCGCCGGGTATGACTCACAGTAACTTCTGGGAGATGTTGAAGACAAAATCATCATACAGTGCAGGTATGACGAAAAAAAATAATGGAGTGGGTCAATCTGATAATCTCAAGGATAAACGATATAGATCAAGATCATTCTAGATCCGCCACTGCTGCCCTTTATAAGGAGAGAGGAGTATTACAGTCAGAACTAGATACCTTAACCATGAAGGCAGAGAAACAGAAAAAACAAGAATTTGAGTATGGTGAAAAGACTAGCAAGTCGCTTTGCGTTGGAAATGTAGAAGTCACATGGAGTAACCACAGACCAGTAAAGCATTAACCAGCAGTTTAATGTGTTTTATGATGAGCTATACGCATCAGAGCTATGTGACAGTGAAAACACAGCATATTTTTGCCACTTTATCAGTGAACAGGATAAAGTCACTTTTCAACAATCCATATCAACAGTGGAGATTGAACAAGCTGTTTGTTACATATTCCCTGTGTGTTATTCCTGGACTTTTATATTAAAGTGTATTCTCAGAGACAGTCTGACAGTCAGTATTTAGGCAAATTTATTCAACATCTGTTTGTGTCAGGCATTATTACTGCAATTTATGATAATCCATAAGGCTACACTTTTCTAGGAGTAAACTGGCAAGAATATTTCCCGAAATATGACATGATCTAGATGTCACAGAGAAGAGGTTTATTTTGGGTCATATGTTCTGGACGTGTCCACAGCCGGCATTGATGGAGGGAGGAGCGATGGAGGAATGATGAAGAGGGCCGTCATGGGGACGACAGGAGACAATGACTGGGTGGATGGAGCCTTATAGTCATATAAGCATGTAAGTTTGGTTGTGTGTGTGTGTGTGTGTGTGTGTGTGTGTGTGTGTGTGTGTGTGTGTGTGTGTGTGTGTGTTTGCTTGTTTTACTTCAGTTGAACTTTTTGAATTTATTCACATTTGTTTTGCTTTATACATCTGTATATGATTTGCATTGTTATAACATTCATATTTCTCCTGATTTTGACATACTTTACATTCTTTTGTATTATAATTGAATTTTGTATTGTGTTACTAAATGTGTTTGATTCCTATTGTCGTCATAGTGTTTCTGGTTTGACCTGATGTCAATATTTGATGTGTTTCATTGACTAGTAAGGAGTGTTGTTGATGTGGAAACTCTGAGCTCCAGGATGTTTGTCATATACACACACGGAGAGTTCAATGTGTTTATGATGTTCTGGTGCTGAGATCCGGCTGGGGCTCTTAGAGGACTTTAAATCCTCAAAGAGCCACAGTGCACTGCCCTACACACACATACAGGTTTGGCTTCCATGTCTTCACATGAAAAGTTTTACTGAAATTTGCATGCTTGTTTTGTTTTGACCATGACATTTGTTAATTTTCCATATATAATTAAAAAATATTACAAAATAAAGGTTAAGGTCGATGTCTAGATGGCCAAACTAAAGCAATACATCATATTCTGTGAGGAATATACTGCAGGTTTCTCTTCTGTCTCCAATAGGCTGATAGTGATAATTCTCCACAATCTAAACCAGGTGAACAACTCTGATACTTTTCACAGTAAACCTTTAAATAAACTGTGTATTCAGTGTCTACAAAATGTAGGTTGGATATGATGAGACATTTATTTGGAATTGGTGTGTTTTTTTTTCCAAGTAGAAACAATGTAAGGGAAGTGTAGACCTAATGGGCTTTTTTTATTTTGGTTATGAGAAAACATTTAGTTTTATTAATATAAACACACAAATAAATATCCAAAAACTTCAACGGATGAAAAAGAGAATTTCTGCACACAATGAAACACAAAGCTCTGAATATTCCTGAGAATACTAAAGATTTAAAGGTAACGCTTTATTTTACGACCCGCAAACAACTGCGTAATTAACCGGAATTATAGTGTACGTTTCTGTAATTATAGCGTACTTCCGTGTTGGTATAGGGGAACAATATGTTAAGTTTGGGGTAATAAAGGGGTAACAAGCAGATATACAACCTGCAAATAACTTCGTAAGTAAATCAAAATTACGTGTGTACGTTTCTGTAAATATAGTGTACCTCCGTGTAGGTATAAGGTAATAAAGGGGTAACAAGCTATGAAAGCAAATTATTTATAATGTAATTATTTTTAACAGGTACCTATTATGTTAATATATTCCAGGCAAAAATTTTACGTCTGTTGTATATAAAAGTTATCGTCACATTTCTGGCAAAATATGTTCTTGTGCAATTTTACATTTAATTTTGGCGTCTGTGGGTTGATTTAACATTAATTAATCTAGTAAGAAAAGCCAATAAATTCATTTTTTATCATACTGTGCTTGCATACAGCCATACACGTTTCATTTTCAACCCACAGATGTCAAAATTACCCTGTAAAATTGCACAAGAACATATTTTGCCAGAAATGTGATGATAACTTTTATATACAACAGACGTACAATTTTTGCCTGGAATATTAACATAATAGGTACCTGTTAGTTTTAAAATAATTACATTATAAATAATTTGCTTGCATAGCTTGTTACACCTTTATTACCTTATACCTACACGGAGGTACACTATATTTACAGAAACCTACGCCGTAATTTCAGTTTACTTACGAAGTTATTTGCAGGTTGTATATTGTTACCCCTTTATTACCCCAAACTTAACATATTGTTCCCTTATACCTACACGGAAGTACGCTATAATTACAGAAACGTACACCGTAATTTCGGTTTACTTACGCAGTTGTTTGCGGGTCGTAAAATAAAGCGTTACCCTTTTTTTTAAAATTAAAATCTTAACACAAAAATTACCCAATTTCATACATCATAGATTTTCAGTACAGTCTGAAGTTCAGATGAGTTTGTGATTTTAGGTGTATTTTCCTGCATCAGCGTATTGAAGATTGCTGAGTTTGATGGAGAAGTTTTCACTCAGAAAATCACCAGGGAAAGTTTCAGTTCTGTTCTGTTCTGTTCAGTCTGAATACTCTGGTAAATTCTTCTGGGAATTATATCACACACAATATTTGCAGACTCAGTATCTCCAGCTCACATCAATGTTAAAATATAAAGTAATTTGAATTTGTTTGTTTGTCGTGGTAATTACTAAAAAAAAGCCTTGCTATAAAAGCGTTTTATTTAAAAGAGTAAACACAAATGTGCAAACATGCTGATAAATGAATGTATTACAGTAAACAAATAGAAACATTTTTAAGATACACTTAAAGCTCTTAACACATTATCCAGACATTTCAAATGCACCACATTTAAGATATTGTTAAAAACTTTAATAATTTAATCTATCTTGGTTTTCGTCATGCTCACTTCATGTAAATATTCAGTACTGTGAACAGGTTTTAGGCATGATAGTGCCAAATAATATAGTTTTAAGATGTTTATAGTTGTTTATATATTTTGCTTCAGTGCGCCAGAAGGAAATATCAGTTTACATTTCCAAACATTTATTTTGATTGTAATAATCCATTAACTTTTTTGTTATAACAATTGTCTTATTCTCATAGTGATCAGTCTGGTTCTTAATACATAGATACGTTCAGTTTGTTTTGTCTCTTTTAGTTTGCAGAAGTGTATCACCTGATGACACTGTTTGACTATTTATCAGAATAACGTTGCTGTGGCTCCAGGATACTGTAGTTATAAACATTGTCACAAGTAAAGAGTCCAGTCCTATTTCTCCACATACTGAGATACACCAAGAGCCTCATTTGGCCCTCAAAGAGCCCCAGTTAATGTAAAGAGCCCTGAAACCATTTCACTAGGACATTATGATCATTTGCCCAGTTCACTCTGTTCCTCTTCCTATTAAGTAGTTATCATTGTGCATGAAAGGTTACGTGTGAAACTTCTCCAATATTCACACAAGGAAGAAGTAGCCTGGAATCAGTAACAGACATGAAAAAATATATAATGGATTTGGGACAATAAAATTAATTTGATGTGCAGTCAGGAATTAATCGTTTGTTTATAAACAACGAGCAGTTTAATAAATAAAAAAAGATAAATATATCAAATGATCTTCCAGTATTAGTGTTAGAGCTGTGTATCAGTTTTGATCTGTTTTATATTTTGCACACTGTGCGTTCAAATACATTGTTTTAATGTGATATCAGGAATTAATGAACATGTTTGGTAAATGATGTGTAGTACTAACATGAAATGATACAAAACACATTTGATACTAGCAAACGCAGCGTGACCAAGAACACTTTTGGTAAAGAAACTTACTGACAAACTCGTTTCCTTCAGAGACAGCACAAACATGTTTCTTCAGTGTTTGAAGAACTTATTGTGTTACACAATAAAAACAATATGCAATGCATTTGGCGGGTATATAATGAAACAAAACAATGTATTTGGCACCAATGAAAGATCTATCAATTAAGATAAAATCAAAAAAAATTATCAGAAAAAGCTTATTCCGGTTTGTAATTTATGGCTCTGAGACAGAACAGAATGAGTCAGCTTGAGTTCTTTTTTTTTTATTTTGAAAGAAATATTATTAAATAAACCATAAGCACTCTGGATAATACAGCTGATACAATGCAAATATTAAAGGCTATTATATTAACACTGCATGCTTCTCCCATATCTTCTGTTTGGTTTTTAGTGGATTTGTTTCCCGTTTCCTTTAATTTTCCTATAATTTACATACAGCAACATTCAGGCTGGAGCATCAGTTGGTCAAACACTTTTTGTATTTAGATTTGATACAACATTTAAAATTAAAATAATTAAAATCATATATTAATCAAGCTGTTTTACACACTTTTGATGATCCGCTGTACACTCTCTTAGAACCAGGGTTTGTGATGAAGCGAGTGTATTTTCCTGCATCATGTTGTTGAGTTTGTGAGTGAAGATATTTCTCTCAGAAACTCATCAGGGAGTTTCAGCTCTGTTCTTCAAGTTCAAGTTCAAGTTTATTTGTATAGCACATTTAAACACAACACCAGTTGACCAAAGTGCTTTCCATAATAGACAGCAAATATACATGATAGCAACAGTAAGAGAAAAATAGAATAAAATAAATAAATAGATAAATGTCACTACTCAACTCTGTTTGAAAGCCAATGAATACAGATAGGTCTTTAACAACGATTTGAAAATGTCAAGAGTTTGGGCATTTCTAATTTGTACAGGTAAGGTATTCCAAAGATTAGGAGCAGCTACTGAGAACGCTCGGTCACCTTTTGTTTTTAACCTGGATTTGGGAACATCGAGAAGCATCTGATTGGATGATCTCAAAGCTTTAACCGGAGTGTGTACATGTAAAAGTTCTGACAAGTAAGAAGGTGCCAACCCGTTTAAAGTTTTAAAAACAAGCAGTAAAATCTTAAAAGCAATCCTAAAATGAACAGGAAGCCAATGGAGCGATGCTAAAACAGGGGTAATATGCTCACGCTTTTTTGTTCCTGTCAGGAGTCGAGCTGCTGCATTTTGGACTAACTGTAACCGATGGAGAGACGACTGATCAATTCCAACATACAAAGAGTTACAGTAGTCGAGTCGGGACGTTATAAATGCATGTATTACTCTTTCGAAATCTTTGCGTGGCAAGTATGGTTTGACTTTTGCCAACATTCTCAGCTGAAAGAAACTGGCTTTTACGACTGAACTAATCTGTTTTTCAAATTTAAAAACACGATCGAAGATCACGCCTAGGTTCTTGGTAAGTGGCCGACTATATGTTCCTAAAGTACCAAGAGCATCTAGACAATCACTTAAATCCCCAGGTCGGCTGAATACAACCACCTCAGTCTTACTTTCATTCAGACAGAGAAAGTTCTGACTTAACCATATTTTAAGATCGGTCAAACAGTTGTACAAGGAGTGATTTGCAGCTTTGTCTTTAGATTTTACAGGTAGCTAGATTTGTATGTCATCTGCGAAGCAATGAAATGAGATTTTGTGTTTTTTGAAAATAGACCCTAATGGCAACATGTACAATGAAAAAAGCATGGGGCCCAGTATGGACCCTTGGGGGACCCCACAGGAAAGAGAGGCAATGGATGAGGAGAATTCACAGAGGCGAACAGAGAAACTTCGATCTGCCAGATATGACTTGAACCATTTGAGGGCTGTGCCTCTAATGCCGACACATTCTTCGAGTCGGGATACCAGAATGGAGTGATTGACCATATCAAAAGCTGCCGTCAAATCTAAAAGCACTAAAACAGCAGAGTTTCCAGAATCAACAGTTAAAAGAAGGTCGTTAAAAACTCTTAAAAGTGCAGTTTCGGTACTGTGAAGGGGCTTAAATCCAGACTGGAATTTTTCATAAATACTAAAAATATCTAGATATGATTGAAGTTGGTTATAAACCACTCTCTCCAAGACTTTTGACAAAAAGGGGAGCTTAGAGATAGGTCTATAATTAGAAAGATTCGAAGTATCCAGGTTCTTTTTTTTATGCGTGGCTGCACAACTGCATGTTTGAAAGCAGCTGGAACAGACCCTGAGCTAAGAGATGTATTAACCAAAGCGACAATGCTCGATCCAACAGTGTTAAAAACATCTTTCAAAAAGCGTGCAGGGATACTATCAAGGGGACAGTTTGCAGGACGTAGCTGCTTGACTATCTCAGAAAGAAGAGGGAGTGTGATTTCCTCAAACTGCGGGAAGACAGCTGGGCTGACAAAGTGTACAGAAGGGTCAGTGGTAATTGTAGAGGGTGAGAAGCTAAGACCAGCAATTTTATCTATAAAATATTTCAGGAAGTTCTCACATAAAATTGCAGATGGCACAACACGGTCTGATTCACGAGGGTTAACAAGAGAATTAAAAACATTAAAAAGAACCTCAGGACTCTGACTGTTATTTGCTACTATTTGTGATAAAAATTTAGTTTTTGCAGTTTTTACTGCTCTCTGGTATTTAGATAATGTGTCCCGCATTATTTCGAATGAAACTTCTTGTACTCTGGGTCCTGACACTGAATATGTTTTATTAATTATACTATACACAATTTTTGTCATTATTGTGTCTCCAATGCATATAAGTGTCTTGAAGTTTAAGATTTTAAGTGAAGAACACGGCAGAACAGCAGAACCACCAATAACAGCCTCTGTTTCCTGCAGACACACTGAAACAACAGAGACTGACCAAACATAAGACTGACATTACTTCATGTGGCATGAATTTGACTATTAAATGAGTTATTCAGATGTTCACCTTTATTTATCAGCACTGCAAACACACAGATGAAGCTGCGACTGCAGAAACAGAACAAACAAGTTCCAGTAACACAAACAGTAGACCATGACACTGTAATAATGACGGGTTTTATCATAGTTTTTGTCCAAGGGAGGTGGGGGGTGACCAAACCGAAAATTCTCGGAACAGCAGCATGTGTCCAAATTTTTATCTTAACCGTTCTATTTCATCAGAAACGATCTTGAAACAGGGGTTTAAGTGTAAAATACCGAACTTGTCCTTTAAAATAAAATGTATTATTATTATTAATATATTATCATGTCTTGACTTTAGTTTATTATCTCTGTAACAGCAAGATTGCAGAACTTCCAGTGACATCAACCCACAGAGAACAATAAACGAGAGAGAATCGAACACCACAGGGAAATACAGCCTGACCTTTTCATGAATTTGCCTTTCAAATGGGCTCAAAAGTAAGACTGTACAATAAGAGACAGTATTCTCTGATCACGGGAGGAATGATTCAGAGATTCAGGATTGTTGTCAGACTAGATGTGTGTGTGAGTGCGGAGGTACAGTGTGTCCCATACACGTCATGTCTTGGTTTTGTTTATTATTACCAGTTACATCCTCATTATGATCTAAAGAGAAACTGAGATATATTTATGCAAATATATATTTAAAAAAAGTTAAATAAAATATTGAGACAGAACAGGCAAAAAAATATGCACAATGATTTGCTTTATTGTATAAATGTTATTCAGGGTTGATATTATTGTCCGATTTCACTGTTTACTTTTATCATGACAGGAACTCACAAACCTGACAGACTGGTTTGTATAAATAAATAGTAGTAATAAATAAATGTAAATCAAGTCAAGTCAAGTATATTTATATAGCGCTTTTCACAATATAGATTGTATCAAAGCAGCTTCACAGTATCAATCAAAATAACAATGTTTGTTTCTTAGTGGAAAAAACATCCACGTTAGGTAGGGCTGATCAATGGTATTAATGATTGGTTAATTAACTGGAATATCCCCAACAGAGCAACCCAAAGGCAACAGTGGCAAGGAACCGAAAAACTCCATCAAGTGACCTTGTAAATGCAAAACATTTGGTATTAAAAATATCCAAACGACTCAGACAGATTCATTATTTCATCAAAACAATTTATTGGGTCTTGAAAATCATAAGATCTTGCAAATACAATGAAACTATGCTCCATGTTTCCTCTGTTTATACATGAGAATATTGAAATACAATTTTTTTTTTAAATCAGTTCCTGCAAATAAAATTAATTTTTACATAATTGTTAAGGCAGAAACATATTGGTATAACAAAAATAACCAAAAATGTACGTTTTCAAGATCTCTTTTTGTTAATAAGAATGCAGTGCATAAGGCAAGAATAAAACAGTACAATACAGTGTATTTTACATCAGAAAACTGTAAAAACTGAATGTAACTTATCAAGTGGAAAGACAAGGCACAGTTATTTATAGCACATTTTATACACTGACAAGTACAAGCACTTTACTTAAAAGTGGCAATCATAAAGAGTACAAAATATAAATATAGTCATTAAGGCAAGAATACGTAACGTTTGGTCCTTTAGCAGTTGCAGAATAAAATACTTGTGGAGGAATATTAAGTTATGATAAATATAAGAGTTCAAGTCGCTTCACTTTTCATGAATCTGATGGTTTGAGGTGCATCACTTTCAACCTCTTTATCATAATTAGGACTTTGTCAATTTAGATTTTTTTTTTTACATTTTTTAAGTCAATTTCAACTTCTCATAATTCTGATTTATTGCATAATTGACATTTTATGTCATCATTTCAACTTTTTAATCTCATATTTATAGGGATGTAACGATTCACTCAACTCACGATGCGATACGATTCACGATACTGGTTTCACGATACGATTTTATCACGATTTTTTTAGCAAGTGATTAAGAAATTATAAATAAAAAAAGTGTCCCTTTTATTATTTCTCAGACAAAATGCTCCACATTTCTTTTTAATTTTAAAATATATTTGTCAAATAGAAAAACTACATTGAAATAAAAAAAAATCCCTTCAAGGTTGTTTCAACTCAGTCTTTCTGTCTGTCTGGTCAAGAGGATGGGCACTGGTACCTTCGCACACTAAGTAAAAGACAATGTACAATTAGTACCACATTTAGAGGGGTTTTAATTTCGTTATAATTTGTATCATTATTACACTAGCAAGAGTAAAAAAAAACCCCCACATATTTAGAAAAATATGCCATAACCATCAATAAATTATATATATAAAAATATATATATATCCATGTACACATTTAGAGAAAGAGATAGTAAAATAAATACAACACCAGTTGCCACGGAAACACTGATACACCTTGTGATCTCCGTGGCTCTCGCACTTGTCGTATTGATGCCTTTTACATGAAAACGGAGGTGACTTGTGCTTCTCACGGTGGTGATTATTATTAGTCTACGGAAAGTCAAAATGCCGCCACACCTCCGATTTGAATGAGTCAACGTCAACATCTACGCTTGCCGTCGCCATGTGTTTGACGGCGCGTGCACACCAGTCTATGGCACACACTGGCGCGGCGCGAGCGGAGCAAACCGAGCGTTTTTTCAGTTTATTCCTATGGAGGTTGAGATTGGCTCACACAAGCTCAAGTTTCATGAATGAAGTGAAAACACTCGCTAGCTTTGCGCCAGTGTGTGCTTGCTGCTATTGTGCCTGTAAAGAGAGGTTCACAAGCTAGTACAGTAAACGGCCCTGCTGTTTAAAACGTGTATCGTGATTCGTTTAACATTTCAACCGACTTGAATCGTCACACATTTGTATCGATTTTCAACCGGTTGCGAGTGAATCGTTACATACCTACATATTTATGATCTCCCAAAACACGATATATTTTTCTTATGTGCAGGATTAGTCCTACATACTGATCTCATACTTACAGGTGATCGTCTTATCAGTGCAAATGTCACTAACAACATTAAACTCTCTCTATCCAAAAAATAAATTAATAAATAATGAAAGACAGATATTTAATAAAATATGTCTTGTAATCAGGTCAGTAACTTATATTCGGCTGTTGTTTTGACTGGGAAGTGTTAGCAACATAAATATTGTTCTGTGAATCGTCTGCATTTCCTAAAAGCATCGTAAGCTGAAGTAGATCATAAAGCCTTTTCCACCATCGGTCTCGACAATAAACTTATTTTTTGTGGCTTTAAACAACTTCCACTGCATATAGTGATGACCTTCTTTCCTATATTTACAGATATGAGACAAACGCGCACGGATGAATGAAAGGAAGAATGCTATTTCCCACAAAATACATCCTAACAGCTGTAAAATAAAACTGTTATAGGCTTAATGTGATCAGCAGGAAATACAGCAACACCCACTCACTCAATCTACATGATTATATTCTGTTCTGTTTTTCAACAAAAACCTTTACAGTCTTCTGCTTATTTCTTCCTTTCTTCTATCTGAAGTTGTGGCAGCAAAAAGTAAAGCATCAATCTCCTCCACTGATTCTGTGTTTAGCGCTAAAGCTCATGCAGTTGCTTCTGTTACAGCTTTACAGTGTCACATACCAAATGCTTTATCATTATTATCAGCTATTACTGATTCATGTGTTCAAGCTCGTGTCTTTCTGCCCAATGTCTGCTTAAGTACTTTCTTATCTGCCAAGCTACAATAAAACCTATAACTATAACTGTAATAATTACAGATGCAATGCCAACCCAGAGCCCAGGCGACAATGTCCACAAACTGTCCAGTTCTGTTTCTCCTTGGTTTTCCTGTTCAGTCGATACGGTTTCTTTTTCTGCTGTTGATTCTGCATAATCTGCAACAAAAAAAATATAACAGGAAATTTTACCTCACAAGTAATAAAGATCCGTCTATAGTTTATACAGAAGCATTCAGACTCAAATATCACTAGTGATATTCAAATAGATATTCAATATCAAATAAAGGATAAAATTCTTGCAGTATTTAGATTTTAAAGCAAACAACTTTAATTTTAAAACTTCATGCACTAATCTACTATTTTTACACACCCATAATAATCAGCTGTATAGTAGGATGTTCTGATGAGTGTGTGATGAGGCAGGTGTATTTTCCTCCATCAGCATAAATAAGTTTGTTGAGTTTGATGGAGAAGTTTCCTCTCTTATACTCCTTTGGAAAAGTTTCAACTCTGTTTTTATACTCTGGATCCTGTTTCTCTAGTGAATTACTGCTAGGGATTATATCACACACAATCTTGCTGCCATTGTGTCTCCAAAACACATTAATTTCTTCAAGTTTAAGATCTTCTTCAGTGGAAGAACACAGCAGGAGAACAGAACCACCAAAAACAGCCTCTACTGTTTCCTGCAGACACACTGAAACAACAGAAACTTTTGGTTACACTTTATAATAACTGCATGCTATGAATAATTAGTTAAGCATTACTACATAGTTAATTCATCATTTATAAAGCATATACTTTAACTGGTTTGAAAATAATGGAATACTTAATCAATTTATCATTTCTCACATTAAGAATGAAAATACAATTATTAAACACATGATAGATACTGCAGACACACTGAAACAAGAACAGTCAGAGGCATTCATTTATCTTTCAAATGTAGTTTAAGTGCTTACCTTTGTTTATCAGCACTGCAAACACACATATGAAGTCGAAACTACAGAAAAAAACAAGTTTATTTAACTTCCTTTGATTCAACTTGAATAGTACGGTACAAACACTAAAGTCATGAGTTTGATTCACACATAACACATATAATAAAGCTAATATGGTAAGATAGGATAAGAGTATCATCCCATAATTAGTTTTATTACTGATCACAGATGTCCCTAAATTATTCTCTAAGAAATGTTACAAACTGTCAGTAAATGTTTTAAGTGGGAAACTTTACTCTTCTGACTCTAATGATAAAACCTTGAATTCACTACAAATCAAACTATTATCAACTAAAACTCCCTGTACACTCGTTTAAACAGCTAACCACATAATCCAGATAATAGTTACAAGCTTTATATTCATTAATTAACCAATTCAATGTTTAATGTTTTATCTTAAACTTAAAAGATTTCCTTTTCAATTCTAGTTTAAAGAAAACATTTGACAACCAAAACACAGCAGGCCGAACACGAGCATGAGCAACAAGCTAACGCTACATCAGGCCTTCATTGTTGATGTGTAAGTTACAACCTTGCAACACGTGTGTCCAAACTAGGGTGGCCATACGTCCGGATTTTGGCCGGACAGTCCGGATTTTAAGCCCCCTGTCCGGCGTCCGGCGCAGCCTCAAGCCGGACACTCATTTGTCCTCCTTTTTGGAGTTGCGCTGAATTGTTGAAAAAATTAACCTATAAAAAGCCTGCATAATGAAAGCGGCTCTCTGATGCCCGTAAATTAGTTAAAATCTCTTGGAATCTAGAGCCGCGCATGCGAGACAGAACATACTGTATGTGCTCCAAACCCTGCAGCGCGCGGCAGAGTGCGAGAGAACCCCCCCCCTAAATGGAAATGGAAATGGAAATGGCCACCCTAGTCCAAACAGAGTTTCATTCTGCATTCAGCAAACATACCTGATCCTCATGATGCCCAGATATTATCGATATATGTATTTTTTTTAGACTTTATTGAATAAAATACTTTTTTTTAATTAGGTTGAAATACTACTTTTCAACAGAAAGTAGCTCGTCTTCAGCTTCCGTACTGCACTGCATGCGTTCTACGTGATGACATCAGACGTAAGTGACGTCAACAGAAATCACGTGAACTGATTGCGCAGATATTCGTTCATCTTAAAGGGATACTCCACTTTTTTTGGAAATAGGCTCATTTTACAACTCCCTCAGAGTTAAACAGTTGAGTTTTACCATTTTCGAATCCATTCAGCCGATTTTCTGATATTTAGAAGAATATCAATAAGCAGACAGTTTCTGGTCTCAATGACTCCCATAGTATATTTTTTTCCTACTATGAAAGTCAATGAGACCAGAAACTGTCAGGTTACTAATATTCTTCTAAATATCAGAAAATCGGCTGAATGGATTCGAAAATGGTAAAACTCAACTGTTTAACTCTGGGGGAGTTGTAAAATGAGCCTATTTCCAAAAAAAAGTGGAGTATCCCTAATTTACTCCGTTATAATCAAGATTCCTGATCTTCTGCTGAATTTTAAATTATTAATATCATAATATTTCTGATCTTAGTCATTGAATCTCTAATCATCTGTCTTTCATATATACGCACTTTCATTTATCAATAAAAGATATGACAAAAGCTTTTTATTTTATCTTTATCGTTCATTTTATTTTAAAAGCATTTTATCATTTTCTTTTACTAGACTATAAAAAAAACTTGTTAAATTTACAGTAAAAATGGCAGTGGTTAACAGAAATTCACCGCAAGAAAATACAGTGACAATGTTCCAGTTTTAAAGGATGCCAACCTTTAAAAAACACAATAGGCACAATAGAAACGGTCTGGTAATAAAACACGATTAATACTTGTATTAATAGCCTATTAAAGTCATACATGATTAGACGGTGAAAAATAAATTAATCATATGTGGTGTGTAACGACTTGAATGTCATTTAAATGTTTTTACTGCCTAAATGATCTGGTATTTCATAGTTTTTACTTGCCAAAACCATACATTTATTTTACAGTAAAATGAATATGATGTTTAAAAACATTTGCCTTTTTTTTTAACCATGTATAGTAAACCAATAAACATGTTTTAACTGTAGTAAATATTGTGAACAAAATATTGTGCTAGTTTCACAGAAAAATCATCAAGTTTGACGTATAATAATAAAATAAGCTGGTCTTTTCAGCGCTATACTCGTCCTTCTGTCTGATGTGACGTTTGATCCAGTAAGTGAAATGAACAGCAGTAAATGAGTAAATGTTCTCAGACTTACATGAGTATCTGAGTGAAGCTTCTTTCTTAAACTCCTCTGAGAAAACACTGTGTTCTGGATCCTGATCCTCAAGTGAAACATTTCTCGGAATGATGTCTTATATTCCTGCTGTCACTGAGTCTTAATACACACTCATGTCTTGACTTTAGTTTATTATCTCTGTAACAGCAGGACAAGATTGCAGAGCTTCCAGCAACATCCTCATTCTGACCTACAGAGAAACATGAAGAGAGAGAATTGAATTTAACAAGGAAATGCAGCCAGGCTTTTTAAAATGGTAACAAATCAATCTTCTACAACCATATTACCTGTTTACTTTTCAGATCTGATCTCAGTCCAGAAAGATCTTCCTCACAGTTTCTCTCTCTTGTTTTCATCCTGACAGACTGAAGAAGAGCTGAGAGACTGAGACTGATATTACCTGATGAGAGGAGGAGGAGACTGATGGAAGGAGAAACTCAAGATTGTTGTCAGAATAGATGAGCGTGTGATTGGACAAGTATGTTTTGTGGTTTTGTTTATTGTACATCCTCATTCTAGGAGAGAGAGAGAGAAGAGAGAGAGAGAGAGAGAGAGAGAGAGAGAGAGAGAGAGAGAGAGAGAGAGAGAGAGAGAGAGAGAGAGAGAGAGAGAGAGAGAGAGAGAGAGAGAGAGAGAGAGAGAGAGAGAGAGAGAGAGAGAGAGAGAGAGAGAGAGAGAGAGAGAGAGAGAGAGAGAGAGAGAGAGAGAGAGAGAGAGAGAGAGAGAGAGAGAGAACTATGAATTTGCTTTTCGTGTATAAACATACAGGTTCAGCATGTAGGTTTGGTTGCTCGTTGCTTGCTTTAATTCAGTTTAACTTTGTGAATTCATTGCCACACGTACATTTGTTTAGCTGTACGTCTATTCTTTTACATTATTATAATGTTGCCGAACCCAGGGGGTTAAAGTTTAAATTAGTTTAAAGTTAAAATTAGTTTGAAGTTTAAAGTAGTTTTAGTTAATAGATTCAAGACACTGTTTTGATCTTAAGAAATATAAAAGTATCTATAAAGAAAATACAATACCAAATGAAGAAAGAACACTTATGGTATGGAATTGTTCAGTCAGCAACATACTGACCGACTTTAGCCACAAAAAACAAATCATCAGTGTTTCAATATCTGTTTCTATTCTACATTCTGTTATTAGAATAATGCTGTGCAAAACAGTGTAAAAACGTAGTCAGACTATAGTCAGAGCAGTTAGAGAAACTGAATAGTAAAACATTTATCAGCATTCAGACTGGAACCTCACTTGTGAACGTCAGCCATCAGATCATTCACTTCTCATATAGGGAAATGTGTCTGGTCCACCTCAGGCACTGTAAGACAGATCTGGCTGAGAGTCGGCTGGGTCCCCGGGTCAGATGTGGCCCAGAAACTGGCAGTCAAACACAAATTCAACCATTTACAAAGATTATGGTTTTTATTATAAAATTAACAGATGTATTAACAATGAACAAATAAACATTTATTAACATACTTTTTTTTTTTTTTTTTTTACTTTTTTTTAAGTATGGTTTCACATTTTAAATAATTTTTAGCAACACCAAGTCATGGGTTGGATTCCGCATTAAATGCACCTTAAGATTAGGAAATTATTTAGTAATTATTAAAACTCAATCAAGCAAACCAACATTGATAGACTCCAGTGCAGTGGTACGTAATTTACACAAAGAACAGTGAGATTTATGTAATTTCTTTTTAAGATAAATGTTAATCAGAATCTCTCAACCACTTTTGTTTGCCTGCCTGGTTTCGTTTGGATATTCATTGAGAAGATAAATGAGAAACACTGCATTTTATGTCTGAATAGTGAATATTTCAAGCCCTTCTAGTTTTGGGCATAAATCCCTCTATATTTTGTAAATTGATACATAAAAGAACAATTTTCAGATGACTTAATTCAAGTATATTCTCTCAAAACAAGTCTTATTATACAAAGTCTTATTTCTCACATAAACTGATCTAGTTTAAGGATGCTTAGATTTTTTTACTATAACATTTTTATTAAGACAAAAATCTTGTGTTTGACATGCAAGATGGTAAAGAGTTCAGGACGCTCTATATAAAAGTACATTTATGACTTTACTTTGCTTGGTGGAGCTGTTCAGCTTGTTTTCATAAAACCCGGAAGATAATTAGTACCTATTTGAGACATTGTTTCCTAGTCTCACAGAACATGTAAATGAGCAAATAAGCAAATCTTCTGCGCTGACGTCGTGCAGGTGATGCAAATATGTTAAAGTTTAAAGATAAGGACACAATCTACTCATTTTGTGCAGTCTGTAAAGAAAGTTAATATGCATTTTGGAAATTTTCTTCCATTTTACTCATGCAAAGTATGCTGTATTTTTAATCTATTTATATTATTTACATTTTGTATTGGCATTAGCTCACCCCTGAAATTTTTTTTTTTTTCAGATTGTGATTTATGTGCTCTCTTTTTTGTTTAACAGAGTGCTGTTAGCCACTTTTGATACAATGTGATCTTTATGTCTATAACATCATCGTCCTATTGATCCTATCTGTAACTTCTTAATTATTTGGGAAGCCGTAGGGAGTGAGTGCCTTGTTTGTTTGTAGGCCAAACGGCCATCACCTTTTCTACTGTTTATTAGTTAGATAAGGAGGGGAACATTGTATGTTTTGTTTGATTCGTAGGGAAGTTAGTTTCTTTCTTCTTTTTTTGGGGGGAAAAGTTAGTTTCTGTTTGTTTGTTTTGGCATTAGATCACCCCTGAAGATTTTTGATTCCAGACTATTTTTGTTTCTTCTTTTTTTTTTTTTTTTTTTTTGAAATTGTTTTTTAGAACAAAAAGATACACGAAAACAAGAATATGAAATAAAAATGAATAACTAAGAAGACTGTTTTTGTCAATTATGTTGCACCCTGACCTAGACAGGGACCTTAACACAGTTTTTCGACAAGCGTATAAAACTCTTCACACACAGTAGTTTTGCAGGTATTTCTCCATGCATCTCGTCACAGTTCTTATAGAGTCACAGATTAAAACTGTCATTTTCTGATCTCACACACATTTCTGCTGTCAGTGTGTCTCAATACACTGTCTATTTATCGTCAAGTACGTCAAGAATGCAGAGCTTCCAGTGACATCATCAATCTGATCTGCAGAGAAAGAAAAGAGTCAGACGGCTTTTTCATGAATTTGCCACACATTTGTTTTATATTCATTATTTTTTTTAAATGTTATTATGTTAATATTTGTCTTCAGTTTGACATAATATTCATCCATGCAAAAGCAGAGTATTTGTATTATGTATTGCAGCATTGCTGTATTGTGTTTTTGTATTATATGGACACAATGCTAATTGAAACCTGTTCTCAGAGTGATCAGTCTGGTTGTTAGATAAATCGATGCGTCTCATTTAGTTTGCAGAGGTGTGTCACATGATGCCAGTGTTTAATGTTTTACATTCACTAAGGCGTCGTGTTATTGTGGTAACTTACAGGTGTGAGTCTCGAAATGCCCCGTTCACACAGCAACTTATAGTGTCTCGAATAGGCCTACTGCTGTTTGGACTGCTGCAACGAGAGTCAAGCTGGTTTTCTTTTACTAGTAACCATAGCGACCGTGACCAAAGTGATGTCAAAGATGGCGACGTCCATAAAACTGAAAAGTCTTATCACTTTTAGCACAAGTTCATCCATCAAATATCCATTAACTGACAGCAGCTTCAATTTAAACACTGTCCTCGGCCGAGCCAAAGAGGCACCTGGGTGCGCTTCCGAGTCAGGCAAAAGGACATCCCGATCTGGAGAGAGAGCGAGTGATAGAGACCGACCCGTCTCTTGCTCCTCACCCAGATCGACATGCGAGCCCCACGATCACATATTGGGTGCTGACCCTTGGAAATAAGCAAGGTGAGCGTGCAGTTCTTAAACAGTGAACACTTCACAGTGTTTACACACTGGTGTGTGTCGTGATCTGGCATTGGCAGAAAGCATGGATGCACTACATTAGTTGGAAACTAACTGATAACAAAAGTGACAGACAGAGAGAGCTCTCACACACACACACACACACACACACACACACACACACGTGTCTATATTACTAACGGTACTATCGCTCTACACTGGCCAAGAGGGGACTACTGTTTCTGGTCATTTTGAACAAACAAAAATGACATATGAAATTTTCTTTTAAGGTCTTTTTTCATAATATAACTTTAAATAGGCATTTTTTTTTATTTAAAAAAAAAAAACATGCCAAGTGGGGACCTGAAAGTCTGGCCGATATCTACCTTACCAACAGGGGACTCTTAAAGCCTGCAATGGAACTGTGTGTGTGTGTGTGAACAGTGAAGTGAAATGGCAGTGAAGTCTGTCTTCATTTTGTAACTTATATATATATATATATATACACACACTACCGGTCAAAAGTTTTAGATCAGTAAGATTTTTAATGTTTTTAAATGAAATCTCTTTCAATATATATATAATACACACACACACATACATACACACATATATATATATATATATATATATATATATATATATATATATATATATATGTATGTGTATGTGTGTGTGTGTGTATTATATATATATAAAAGTTACTATATATATATATATATATATATATATATATATATATATATATATATATATATATATATATAACATACGTTACGGACTGCAGCAGCTGCCGATACAACGTAATTCATGTTGCGCGAGCGTCCACTCGCACCAATGCGACCACATAAAATTTTATCTCGCACATTCTCAAAAAACGGTCGCATATGCGACCAATTTGGTCACAGTCTGGAACCCTGGTACAAATAACAAGGTAATATGTCAATATGAGACAGAGGCACTTTTTAAACGTTTAAATACTGGGAACTATTTTCTCAGAAGGCGAAGCACTGCTACTTGGGCGGAGTGATAACCGCAGCACCTGAGACGCGCTCTCTGCTCCTCACCACGGCGCTTCTCGGGTGCTGCGGTTATCACTCCGCCCAAGTAGCAGTGCTTCGCCTTCTGAGAAAATAGTTCCCAGTATTTAAACGTTTAAAAAGTGGCTGTGTCTCATATTACCTTGTTATTTGTACACTCTGTGACTATACAAATCACAACATGTAAAAAGGAAAATGTTGGCGTTATTTTGTCACTTATTGGTATTAGTGTGCTAGCTTTATCCATTTACATCCAGTCTTTGTGCTAAGCTAGGCTAGCGGTGGGTGCGTCAAACAGACTTACAGCACGCACGGAGATGAAAAAGGTATGTATGGACTTATCTAACTCTGGGGGATACAGTGAATAAGCTAAAGTCCCCAAAAGTCGAAGTGTTGAGCCCTAAGCGTCCCGCCGGCGGGACACCACCCCATAAAAAACAATTCATAATGAAATTACTAAGCAACCACTGAATGTAATAACACACAATAGGTATCATTTTAAAGCTTAGAATCTCAGCTTTTCAATGCACCTATCCATTTTATTCCACTAGAACGGAGTGTACCACCGGGGGGCGCCACCTAGCTATGAAAAAAGTTAACTGTCATACTGTCATAACTGTCAAAACTACTGCATTGATCAACACAAAATAGGCATCATTTGAAAGCTTAGAGTCTAAACTTTACAATGAATGTAGCCATTATGATTATCTCCAAAGTAGTGCTGAGTTATTTGCTAATAAAATGAAAAATAAATAAATAATAATTTATGAGGAAGGGAAAATTATTATGTACCGCAATGTGTCAAAAACATCATACAGCTCAGATAGTCATGTGTCATATGTCATTTGAAAGGTCTCATGGAGTAGAACACAACAAGCCCAATTATTTTGGGCTTTGACTAAACTTGATTGAGTTTTTGTTAGTTAAGCCCTGCAAGACCCATATGTAAATAATATACTGATGTGGCAGTAGGGAAGTAGGTTTGATTCGTAGGGAAGTTAGTTTCTTTCTTCTTTTTTTGGGGGGAAAAGTTAGTTTCTGTTTGTTTGTTTTGGCATTAGATCACCCCTGAAGATTTTTGATTCCAGACTATTTTTGTTTCTTCTTTTTTTTTTTTTTTTTTTTGAAATTGTTTTTTAGAACAAAAAGATACACGAAAACAAGAATATGAAATAAAAATGAATAACTAAGAAGACTGTTTTTGTCAATTATGTTGCACCCTGACCTAGACAGGGACCTTAACACAGTTTTTCGACAAGCGTATAAAACTCTTCACACACACAGTAGTTTTGCAGGTATTTCTCCATGCATCTCGTCACAGTTCTTATAGAGTCACAGATTAAAACTGTCATTTTCTGATCTCACACACATTTCTGCTGTCAGTGTGTCTCAATACACTGTCTATTTATCGTCAAGTACGTCAAGAATGCAGAGCTTCCAGTGACATCATCAATCTGATCTGCAGAGAAAGAAAAGAGTCAGACGGCTTTTTCATGAATTTGCCACACATTTGTTTTATATTCATTATTTTTTTTAAATGTTATTATGTTAATATTTGTCTTCAGTTTGACATAATATTCATCCATGCAAAAGCAGAGTATTTGTATTATGTATTGCAGCATTGCTGTATTGTGTTTTTGTATTATATGGACACAATGCTAATTGAAACCTGTTCTCAGAGTGATCAGTCTGGTTGTTAGATAAATCGATGCGTCTCATTTAGTTTGCAGAGGTGTGTCACATGATGCCAGTGTTTAATGTTTTACATTCACTAAGGCGTCGTGTTATTGTGGTAACTTACAGGTGTGAGTCTCGAAATGCCCCGTTCACACAGCAACTTATAGTGTCTCGAATAGGCCTACTGCTGTTTGGACTGCTGCAACGAGAGTCAAGCTGGTTTTCTTTTACTAGTAACCATAGCGACCGTGACCAAAGTGATGTCAAAGATGGCGACGTCCATAAAACTGAAAAGTCTTATCACTTTTAGCACAAGTTCATCCATCAAATATCCATTAACTGACAGCAGCTTCAATTTAAACACTGTCCTCGGCCGAGCCAAAGAGGCACCTGGGTGCGCTTCCGAGTCAGGCAAAAGGACATCCCGATCTGGAGAGAGAGCGAGTGATAGAGACCGACCCGTCTCTTGCTCCTCACCCAGATCGACATGCGAGCCCCACGATCACATATTGGGTGCTGACCCTTGGAAATAAGCAAGGTGAGCGTGCAGTTCTTAAACAGTGAACACTTCACAGTGTTTACACACTGGTGTGTGTCGTGATCTGGCATTGGCAGAAAGCATGGATGCACTACATTAGTTGGAAACTAACTGATAACAAAAGTGACAGACAGAGAGAGCTCTCACACACACACACACACACACACACACACACACACGTGTCTATATTACTAACGGTACTATCGCTCTACACTGGCCAAGAGGGGACTACTGTTTCTGGTCATTTTGAACAAACAAAAATGACATATGAAATTTTCTTTTAAGGTCTTTTTTCATAATATAACTTTAAATAGGCATTTTTTTTTATTTAAAAAAAAAAAAACATGCCAAGTGGGGACCTGAAAGTCTGGCCGATATCTACCTTACCAACAGGGGACTCTTAAAGCCTGCAATGGAACTGTGTGTGTGTGTGTGAACAGTGAAGTGAAATGGCAGTGAAGTCTGTCTTCATTTTGTAACTTATATATATATATATATATACACACACTACCGGTCAAAAGTTTTAGATCAGTAAGATTTTTAATGTTTTTAAATGAAATCTCTTTCAATATATATATAATACACACACACACATACATACACACATATATATATATATATATATATATATATATATATATATATATATATGTATGTGTATGTGTGTGTGTGTGTATTATATATATATATAAAAGTTACTATATATATATATATATATATATATATATATATATATATATATATATATAATATATATATATATATATATAACATACGTTACGGACTGCAGCAGCTGCCGATACAACGTAATTCATGTTGCGCGAGCGTCCACTCGCACCAATGCGACCACATAAAATTTTATCTCGCACATTCTCAAAAAACGGTCGCATATGCGACCAATTTGGTCACAGTCTGGAACCCTGGTACAAATAACAAGGTAATATGTCAATATGAGACAGAGGCACTTTTTAAACGTTTAAATACTGGGAACTATTTTCTCAGAAGGCGAAGCACTGCTACTTGGGCGGAGTGATAACCGCAGCACCTGAGACGCGCTCTCTGCTCCTCACCACGGCGCTTCTCGGGTGCTGCGGTTATCACTCCGCCCAAGTAGCAGTGCTTCGCCTTCTGAGAAAATAGTTCCCAGTATTTAAACGTTTAAAAAGTGGCTGTGTCTCATATTACCTTGTTATTTGTACACTCTGTGACTATACAAATCACAACATGTAAAAAGGAAAATGTTGGCGTTATTTTGTCACTTATTGGTATTAGTGTGCTAGCTTTATCCATTTACATCCAGTCTTTGTGCTAAGCTAGGCTAGCGGTGGGTGCGTCAAACAGACTTACAGCACGCACGGAGATGAAAAAGGTATGTATGGACTTATCTAACTCTGGGGGATACAGTGAATAAGCTAAAGTCCCCAAAAGTCGAAGTGTTGAGCCCTAAGCGTCCCGCCGGCGGGACACCACCCCATAAAAAACAATTCATAATGAAATTACTAAGCAACCACTGAATGTAATAACACACAATAGGTATCATTTTAAAGCTTAGAATCTCAGCTTTTCAATGCACCTATCCATTTTATTCCACTAGAACGGAGTGTACCACCGGGGGCGCCACCTAGCTATGAAAAAAGTTAACTGTCATACTGTCATAACTGTCAAAACTACTGCATTGATCAACACAAAATAGGCATCATTTGAAAGCTTAGAGTCTAAACTTTACAATGAATGTAGCCATTATGATTATCTCCAAAGTAGTGCTGAGTTATTTGCTAATAAAATGAAAAATAAATAAATAATAATTTATGAGGAAGGGAAAATTATTATGTACCGCAATGTGTCAAAAACATCATATAGCTCAGATAGTCATGTGTCATATGTCATTTGAAAGGTCTCATGGAGTAGAACACAACAAGCCCAATTATTTTGGGCTTTGACTAAACTTGATTGAGTTTTTGTTAGTTAAGCCCTGCAAGACCCATATGTAAATAATATACTGATGTGGCATTCACGTGGCGTTTTTTTCACTCGTAACTTCATGAAACATGGAAAATTGCACATCCTTATTTAAAGCAGATTCTCACGATTAAAAAGAGCCTAAATACACCATAATCCATCACTCAGATCTAAATATATTCCTCGTTATGTTATAACACACAAAAAACAGCACAGATGCACATGAGTAAAAAAGTTGCTTAGACTTGGCGTTTTTGCTGGTAACTTCATGAAACATGCTCCGATCGTTAAAAATGGCACATCCTTATTTACAACAGACTGTCACGATTAAAAAAAGACCAAAGGCACCAAAATCAGTCACTCAGATCTAAAGATATCCCTCGTTGAGTTATAACACGTATAACCTCAGAGGCGCAAATAAGCTAAGTTAACAAATGTAACTTTTTAAGTAGCATTTAGGCTTTTACCTTCATGAAACATTCGCCGATCGTTAAAAATGGCACATCCTTATTTACAGCAGACTCTCACGATTAAAAAGAGACCAAAGTCACCAAAATCCGTCACTCAGATCTAAAGATATCCTTCATTGAGTTATAACACGTATAACCTCAGAGGCGCAAATAAGCTAAGTAAACAAATGTAGCTTTAAATGAGTTTTTACGCTGGTAACTTCATGAAACATACTCCGATCGTTGAAAATGGCACATCCTTATTTACAGCAGACTGTCACGATTAAAAAAAGACCAAAGGTACCAAAATCCGTCACTCAGATCTAAAGATATCCTTCATTGAGTTATAACACGTATAACCTCAGAGGCGCAAATAAGCTAAGTAAACAAATGTAGCTTTAAAGTAGCATTTAGGCTTTTACCTTCATGAAACATTCTCCGATCGTTAAAAATGGCACATCCTTATTTACAGCAGACTCTCACGATTAAAAAGAGACCAAAGTCACCAAAATCCATCACTCAGATCTAAAGATATCCTTCATTGAGTTATAACACGTATAACCTCAGAGGCACAAATATGCTAAGTAAACAAATGTAGCTTTAAATGAGTTTTTATGCTGGTAACTTCATGAAACATACTCCGATCGTTTAAAATGGCACATCCTTATTTACAGCAGACTGTCACGATTAAAAAGAGACCAAAGTCACCGATAATCCGTCGCTTAGATCTTAAGATATCCCTCATAGAGTTCCTCATAGGGCCTGCAAGACCCATAGGTACATAATATACTGATGTGACGTTTTTCACTGTAACTTCATGAAACATACTCCGATGGTTAAAAAATTGACATCCTTATTTACAGCAGACTCTCACGATTAAAAAGAGACAAAAGTCACCATAATCCGTTGCTTAGATCTAAAGATATCACTCATAGAGTTCCTCATAAGCCCTACAAGACCCATAGGTACATAATATACTGATGTGACGTTTTCTACTGTAACTTCATGAAACATACTCAGATCGTTGCAAATGAGACATCCTTATTTACAGCAGACTCTTACGATTAAAAAGAGACCACAATCACCATAATCCGTCACTCAGATCTAAAGATATCACTCATAGCTTAGCTAATGTGTGTCTGTGGGGTTATGTGTTATAACTCTAAGTAAACAAGTGTAGCAATGCCTGAACAAAAGGCTCCCTTTGTTCCAAGTGCTGTAACTTTAGATTACTTTATGCTATCATCATAAAATAACGATCCAGGTGCAGGCCATACATAGGGGAACATCACAAAAAAAGAATTATTTTGCTACCTTATTTCCTTCCTGAGTTATTGCATGTCAAATAAAAAATATATGTAATATTATTTAAAAAAATAAATAATATTTTTGTCTTATCAGTAGGGGTGTCAAAATTAATCGTTTCTTCGATGCACCGCGATGCAGACGAGGACGATTCGGTTTCGGTTCAGTAATAGACCATAACCGGTTATAATGTACTGACGCTTTTCTGACGTCATTTAACGCGCATGTGCTTTGTCGCGGTAGCAAACACGGCTGGCAGAGGGAGACGAGACGCGAGTGCGAGTAATTAAACATTCTTACATATGAGCATGCAAGTTACATGCGCTTCTTGAGGCACACACGCAAGGTCTCGGTTTGAACACGGTTTGAACATATATTCACGTAGCCTCTCGAAAACCGGGACGTTCAGTGTCCCGGGAATCGGGACAAACCGGGACAGATGGCAACCCTTCCGCACCCGATGGTCAATTACACTTATTCTGTGTTGTTTCGCGTGATTATGGATGATCGTCTTCAACAGCGGACTCGGTGACGGTTGATGCGCGCATCTCCAGGGTAACATACACTGATGAATGAGCACTGCTTTTAATGAACATTTCTTTAAAACAAAATTATTTTGAAAGAATTTCATTTTCTTAATGGCATTAACAGGCTTTAGTCCCATGAAACTTAAACTGGAATGTCTCTGTTGTTGTCACTGGGACTTCCTGAACAGGCGAACACTCACGCACACGCGCAAGCACGCATACATCACTTTTGAAGTAAAATTGAAAATTAAGGATGCGGTGCATCGCAATGCATCGCGATAATCGAATTGAACCGAATCGATGACATGATAATCGTAATCGAACCGAACCGTGAGACCAGTATAGGTTCACACCTCTACTTATCAGCAATTTCTCAGCATTAGATTGTCCAAATGTAATAAAAATGTATATATTCTAAAAATATAAAAAGTTTTCTAACAGATGATACCTACCTTATGACTCTCCTCTCTATAGTTTTGGAGTTATGAGTCTTTAAATGTGTGCATGTCACTCAGAAAACAAGAGTTTTATAAATGTCAATGACTGAACAAAAAGGCTCCCTTTGTTCCAAGTGCTGTAACTTTGGATTACTTTATGCTATCATCATAAAATAACGATCCAGGTGCAGGCCACACATAGGGGAACATCACCAAAAAAGAATTATTTTGCTACCGTATTTCCTTCCTAATTTATTGCATTTCAAATAAGAAAGATATGTAAATTATTAAAAAATAATAATAATATTTTTGTCTTTTATCAGCAGTTTCTTACCGTTAGATTGTCCAAAAGTAATAAAAATTTATATTTTCTAAAAATATAAAAAGTTTCCTAACAAATTATATCTACCTTTTGACTCTCCTTGCCATAGTTTTGAAGTTATGAGTCTTTACTTTTTTGTGTGTCATTCAGAACAAAAAATCCCAAAAATGCCTTCAGGGCTTAAGGGGTTAAATAAAACATACATTTTTATGTATTTAATCTCACTATGTTTTGAAGCACTATAATCGCCACACGCTGGTGACCCCTGCTGGTCAGAACAGTGTAAATGCATCAAAAACTCAACCCAAACATGTTTAAAGAAAGAGCAACGTGCAGGTTGGACACCCCTATATAGCATAGTGTATGTTGATGATAAAACAAGAGATTTTCAGAACTGGAGTAATATATAACAATGCCATTAACGATGTTTTGAGATAAATTGTGATAAAATAACTTCCGCGTCTATAAAGCACTAACCGGAAGTGACGATGGGCGAGGGAGTCTGGTCAGGTTACAATGGATGTGAATGAAGAAACCGAGTTCTCCGATGTTGACGACCATGCCTGTGATGGCCCACAGGTAGGGATGGGGCCGATCCGATCCAGTCTCGGTATCGGGACCGATACCAGCGTAATTCATGTATCGGATTTTCCCAATTCAACCTGCGGAGATATCCGATATCCTTGCTGAAATGACTCCAAACGTGATTCCCGCCGGCTAGTCTGCTAACTAGCTGCAAACTGTGGAATGGTTTTCATGAACGGAGGCTCCCGCTCAGGAAATCCATTCCACTGTTTGCAGCCAGCAAGCAGGATAGCATTTAGCTGCCAACATGTTCGCTGTGTGTAAATACACTCTAAACACCCCAGAGCAAGAAATGCAGTAAATACTCCAAGGCACTCGAATTGTGTATACAAAAATTATCATGGCTTTTATCCTTAAAATTGGTGACAGATACACCTACGCGTTGCGGCTATTGCCTTCGTCAGGGTGTGTGTAACAAACAAAGTCACAGGTGCATTTAGCAGTCCATTAATCTAAATAGCAAACACCTGGTCACACTACGTAAGGTAACCAGCAGGGAGCAGAATTCAACAAATGAAATAGTATATTACATAATATCAAGCCAAATCAAACTAAAAAAAATAAAATAAATAATAATAATAATAATAATAATAATAAATAAAAAAATAAATGAATAAAAAAATATAAAGAAATAAAAAAATAATTAAAATAAATAAATAAATAAATAAATGGGAAAAATATAAAAATGAAAAAAATAATAATAATAATAAATATATTAAAAAAAAAATATATATATATATATATATACATATACATAGATACACACATACACATATATATATATATATATATATATATATATATATATATATATATATATATATATATATATATACATACATACATAGAAAAAAAAAATAATAATAATAAAAAAGAAAAAAAAGAAATCTAAATGAAATATTTTCGGCAATATCCCTAACCCCAGAAATAATTTTCGGCAACATGTTCGCTGTGTGTAAATACACTCTAAACACCCCAGAGCAAGACAACAAAATGCAATGTTTGCAAAGCCGTATTAATTAAACCATTTGTCTGTGATGCATGTTTGCATTTTGCAGTCCAGACGAGAGAGAAAAAATCTCCAGGTCGATAATTCTCGTGTGTGGTGAGTCTGGTGACAGACGCGGCAGTGAAGTCTGCTCTCTTCACCTGCACAAAATGCACCCAAGACTGAAAAGCCTTGTTTTTCCTAGAAGGAAAATGAAGGACACGATGTCCTGACAGGCTGGAATTCGTGCAACCAGGACAAACACAATAATTTACCATTATGGCTTCTTCTAAAACTCGATCTAAAACTTTCTCTGTCTCTCACTACTGCTCTAACTACATCTACATCCACAATGAGAGAGCTGAACGCGAGCTCTTATTTGCCTCGGCTTACGTCATATGACGTGTTGCTATAGCGGGAAAGGCGTATTCCAGAGCCTAGCACATTTTCATAAAAATTTCTACATCAAATGAGATTTCATTAGTAATTTCTAAATGTGTTTTTAAAAGACCTCTTCAGACAATATCAATAATAAATTCAGTAATAAATTCAACCTGCACGTTGCTCTTTAATATAAAAACACAAACCAATTGCAAGTTTTATTGAAAGTGTAATCAATTACATGCAATTAATAAATCATCTAATACCATTAAATATGAAGTGCCTTTTAATATGTCTCATTTTATTATATTGTAGGGCATGTTTAGGGAATGTTTTATGGAGTGCTTGGTTAATCAACCCAATAAGAGGCTATTCAAGTCAAGTCACCTTTAATTATATAGTGCAACAGTGGCAAGGAACCCAAACTCCATCAGGTGACAGAATGGAGAAAAAAACATTGGGAGAAACCAGGTTTAGTCAGAGGGCCAGTTCTCCTCTGACCAACGAACGAACACGGTGTGATTATGATTCAGTAGCATTCAAATATTCATCCAGTTCCCTTTTCTTGAAGATCGGATTTATCACGCTGGAATGGAGCCGAAGCTGGCCATAGGATCTGTGCGGAGGATCTGTCTGGTTCTTGTAGTCTACTGCTGAGGATCTGTGCGGAGGACTTGTGTTGTTCTTGTGGACTCTGCTGAGGATCTGTGCGGAGGACTTGTGTTGTTCTTGTGGACTCTGCTGAGGATCTGTGCGGAGGACTTGTGTTGTTCTTGTGGTCTCTGCTAAGGATCTGTGTGGAGGACTTGTGTTGTTCTTGTGGTCTCTGCTGAGGATCTGTGCGGAGGACTTGTCTTGTTCTTGTGGACTCTGCTGAGGATCTGTGTGGACGACTTGTCTGGTTCTTGTGGTCTCTGCTGAGGATCTGTGTGGAGGACTTGTCTTGTTCTTGTGATCTCTGCTGAAGATCTGTGTGGAGGACTTGTGTTGTTCTTGTGGTCTCTGCTGAGGATCTGTGCGGAGGACTTGTCTTGTTCTTGTGGACTCTGCTGAGGATCTGTGCGGAGTACTTGTGTTGTTCTTGTGGTCTCTGCTGAGGATCTGTGTGGAGGACTTGTCTGGTTCTTGTGGTCTCTGCTGAGGATCTGTGCGGAGGACTTGTCTTGTTCTTGTGGACTCTGCTGAGGATCTGTGTGGACGACTTGTCTGGTTCTTGTGGTCTCTGCTGAGGATCTGTGTGGAGGACTTGTCTTGTTCTTGTGATCTCTGCTGAAGATCTGTGTGGAGGACTTGTGTTGTTCTTGTGGTCTCTGCTGAGGATCTGTGTGGAGGACTTGTCTGGTTCTTGTGGTCTCTGCTGAGGATCTGTGCGGAGGACTTGTCTTGTTCTTGTGGACTCTGCTGAGGATCTGTGTGGACGACTTGTCTTGTTCTTGTGGTCTCTGCTGAGGATCTGTGTGGAGGACTTGTCTTGTTCTTGTGATCTCTGCTGAAGATCTGTGTGGAGGACTTGTGTTGTTCTTTTGGTCTCTGCTGAGGATCTGTGCGGAGGACTTGTCTGGTTCTTGTGGTCTCTGCTGAGGATCTGTGCGGAGGACTTGTCTTGTTCTTGTGGACTCTGCTGAGGATCTGTGTGGACGACTTGTCTGGTTCTTGTGGTCTCTGCTGAGGATCTGTGTGGAGGACTTGTCTTGTTCTTGTGATCTCTGCTGAAGATCTGTGTGGAGGACTTGTGTTGTTCTTGTGGTCTCTGCTGAGGATCTGTGCGGAGGACTTGTCTTGTTCTTGTGGACTCTGCTGAGGATCTGTGCGGAGGACTTGTCTGGTTCTTGTGGTCTCTGCTGAGGATCTGTGCGGAGGACTTGTCTTGTTCTTGTGGACTCTGCTGAGGATCTGTGTGAACGACTTGTCTGGTTCTTGTGGTCTCTGCTGAGGATCTGTGTGGATGACTCGTGTTGTTCTTGTGGTCTCTGCTGAGGATCTGTGCGGAGGACTTGTCTGGTTCTTGTGGTCTCTGCTGAGGATCTGTGTGGAGGACTTGTCTGGTTCTTGTGGTCTCTGCTGAGGATCTGTGTGGAGGACTTGTCTTGTTCTTGTGGACTCTGCTGAGGATCTGTGTGGAGGACTTGTCTGGTTCATGTAGTCTCTGCTGAGGATCTGTGTGGAGGACTTGTCTTGTTCTTGTGGTCTCTGCTGAGGATCTGTGTGGAGGACTTGTCTTGTTCTTGTGGTCTCTGCTGAAGATCTGTGTGGAGGACTTGTGTTGTTCTTGTGGTCTCTGCTGAGGATCTGTGCGGAGGACTTGTCTGGTTCTTGTGGTCTCTGCTGAGGATCTGTGTGGAGGACTTGTCTTGTTCTTGTGGACTCTGCTGAGGATCTGTGTGGAGGACTTGTCTGGTTCTTGTAGTCTCTGCACTGTAAGCCCTTACAGGTTGATTGAACTTAAAAAATTTATGGAAACTCGTTGCCCTAAAAAAGTTAATTTTGTATTGTTGAAATAACAGCATATTTTAAGTTTAATGTACTTAAGATTTCAAATGCATTTAATTGAAAACTTTTAGTTCATTGAACTAACAGTTTTTAATGCAATTCAATTTAAACTTTAGGTACATTAAACTTAAAATATGTTGTTTTTTCAACAATACAAAATTAACTTTTTTAGGGCAACGAGTTTCCATAAATTTTTTAAGTTCAATCAACCTGTAAGGGCTTACAGTTTCCATAAATGTTTTAAGTTCAATCAACCTGTAAAGGCTTACAGTTATGCACAGACAACATATGACTAGTTCATCTACAATCTGGATGAATGTTGTGAGTAGACAGAACCCAAAACTTTAATTTAAATATAGCTATTTACTGTAAAGGATTTAATAAAGATACACCTGCATTACAAATAACGACAAAGGATAACAATCATTTTTTTGAACTTTCAATTTATTTTAATTCACTTATCGAAATCAGTTTTCAAAGACTGACAAAAACAAAGAAAGAACGATTCTGAAAGAGAACCAGAAGAACTTACATTTCCAGATCATCTTGATTAGCCTTGCTTTAAACTTGAATCTGCAGAGTAAAAAAAAAAACATTATATTGCTTTTTACATAACAAGAAAAAAATTATATATTTTTTGATCTGTTATCGACTAAATTTATATCCAAAATAAAGTACTATCTAGCTAGAAAAATGCAAGAAAAATGCTAAAAAAAAAATGCAATACTTACATTTCCAGATCATCTTGATTAGCCTAGCTTTGAACTTGAATCTGCAGAGTAACAAAAAACATTAGATTGCTTTTTACAAAACAAGAAAAAAATTATATCTTTATTGATCTGTTATCTACAAAATTTATATCCAAAATAAAGTACTATCTAGCTAGAAAAATGCAAGAAAAATGCAATACTTACATTTCCAGATAATCTTGATTAGCCTTGCTTTGAACTTGAATCTGCAGAGTAACAAAAAACATTAGATTGCTTTTTACAAAACAAGAAAACAATTATATCATTTTTGATCTGTTATCTACAAAATTTATATCCAAAATAGAGTACTATCTAGCTAGAAAAATGCAAGAAAAATGCAATACTTACATTTCCAGATCATCTTGATTAGCCTTGCTTTGAACTTGAATCTGCAGAGTAACAAAAAACATTAGATTGCTTTTTACATAACAAGAAAAAAATTATATCTTTTTTGATCTGTTATCTACAAAATTTATATCCAAAATAAAGTACTATCTAGCTATCCATTTATTTATTTAGCATGTCATGATACACTAGACTCGCATTAACTGAAATGTAACTTACTGTTAGCTAACACCACGCTGATGAGCACGAGGTTGCTTTTCTTTGGCTAGACTACATAACTACATGGGGTAGTATTTCTTGCGGGCAGTCGAATTTCAATTTAAGCTACGTTACTTGTTTAATACTTCACTCACAAAGAAATGTAAAAAAATTCTAAAAGGTTAATGATAAAGTTGCGCTTTAAGCCACGTTGAACATTTCTAATATGGCAAACCGCCAAGATGCAAAAACACCATCGAAAAAATATATCGTTTTACACAACAGACGACATTTTCGTTCATTTATTTAATGGATTACTTACGATATCTTTCACGTTTCCGTTACACGGCCAGCTAGAATTGGTGTGATTGCCCGCCATCATCTCAACTTCTGTTGCGAATAATATTACGTTTTTGAAAAGATCCGGTACCGAGCCAAGATTACAGTTGATCCTATTCCTTGTCCGCACTCTTTCTATCATGAAGCTGACTGCTGAGTGCCCTTGTAGAGTCAGCTTTATCCGAGCTATTTTTGAGGAACTAAAACTGTCTTGTCATCTTTTCGGCCCCTTGCTGCAGCTTACCCGCATACTAATCCAAATTTCGTCAGTTTAAAAAGCAGAGCAAAGGTCACAGCAAGTGCTGCAATCACCGAAAGGCATATTATAATTATTTTTAAGTAATGCCACGATTGAACAAATAGATCCCAAACTGAAACAGCCAAATCGCCCACGCTGCTGACCACCCACAAGATAGCACGCTTTTGTAGAGTCCAATAAACTGTCAGAAGATTGCCTGTAACAGGTTTATGCAATTGAGACTCAAAATCTAAATGATATATCCAACTTGGTCCCATAGACATACCTTCAAGAAAATCGTCAACCGGAGAGAAGAATCCCCCCAACTCCGATTCGTGGTTCACGAGTTTTGAAAATGCACATTTTTTCATTATTTGATTTCGTGCTATTAACATCAAAGGACCGGCTACGGTAATTGAACTGATATCATCGCGAAATTTTTTATGGCCCACCTTTGCAGCACCAAGTCTCATCAGATTTTTAAACCCACAAAACATGTGTTCCTCATCATACATCCACGTTTCATTAGGGCTGAACCGCACACCTGGAGTTTTAACTGTCCATGAGTTAAACATCGCTTGTGTACAATAATGTTTCTCGCCTGGGATCCATAAATATTTCACGTCTTCTTCTCTCCTAAAAGCAAATTTACCGAAACCCATATTCCACACATTGGAATTCAATTTCACCTCGTCGTGAGCGTGTGAGTCCGGCCTCAAGCTGTGTCTCGAAAAAGGCTTGGCTGTTCTGATGTCAAATTTATCAGAGGCCATAAAGACTTTAAAACCTGGAAATTTCATCATAGGCAGGTAATATTTGGTACTCCAATAACCATACGCGATGAGTTGGCTATGTTGTCCCACAGGCCGACCATTCCTATAATAAATCGTA
The DNA here is from genome assembly GCA_036326025.1 of Chrosomus eos. Lineage (NCBI taxonomy): Eukaryota > Metazoa > Chordata > Actinopteri > Cypriniformes > Leuciscidae > Chrosomus > Chrosomus eos. Next base: position 171,931 of record JAZAVI010000087.1, on the reverse strand, counting down.
ATTGGAAATATGCTTGTTCCATTAGTTCGTTTTGGAATCGTAGTCCAAGTAACTGTATTATTATAGATTCTATCTAGACCCATAACTACAGGAAAAACATCCCACACACGCCAGTTTAAGTTAGACAGCCCAACCCATCGCAAACTCTTAATATTATGCGCATCGCTATGATTTTTCCAAATAATGGAGTTCGTGTGTGTCACTATTACAGGTCTATCCCATCCCATTGAGTATAAGACTAAAGCAGACCTATATTGCTGATTCGTCACATTAAATAATATATAATCCATAATGCCTGAGACATTAGCGAGTTCCAAGCTTAATCCTGGCCTGGGTGCGTAATTCAAGGTCAACGGGTGAAGTCTATTTCCTCCTACCCCATTCGCCCACAAGGTGGCGTTGATCGACCACGTAGAACGCTCGGACTCAGCTTTGACCATGTCATTAGTTGGATCCTGGGACATCATCCAGTCGTGCCACAATCTAATAATATTAATACCATGGGCATTAAATTCCTTTTCATTCCATCTCTTGTTACTATCTATATAACAAATCCATGAAGTTGTCTGTCCATAGTCAGCCCTGCAATGTTTATCTATATCATACCAAAACTGATTCCCAGGATCTTTGTTTAAGGATTTATCTCTTTTTAAATATGGGCAGTTAGAAACACTTTCACATAATGCAATGGGCAGGACCCTTTGATCACATGATACCCACTCCAGCTTAACATATGCTGGTTTCGGCTTATTCTTAAATATTCCTAAAATCAATGCATAAGGGTTTAAGCCTTGTGGCCAATAACTTTTCTGTACAGGATCAGGGTTATCCTCATTGATCTCCCGTTGTTCTGTTTTAAGTGAGTCGTCGGCTGACCGACCACTACGCCCCGACCTGCCACCTATATTCATAGCTCTGGCCTTATCTCTGTCATCTTGTCCTAACCAACTGGTTTTTATTATAGGGGTGACCAGCTTGGTCAGACAATCCCAGTCATATGTCTTTGATATCTTTAATAACTGGCTATTCCACAGCCGATAGACATGCACACTATCCGTTAAGTTAGCGACATCAGAAATATTATAGACTAAGCCCTTCAATTTCACATGAGTTTTGTTAAAGGCAGTAAGCCTATCCCATCTCACTCTGGTTTTATTTCTGGTCGTTTCTTGGCCATAAAGGCCAGGCCCTTTAGCTGCACTAATATTGCTAGAGCCTCTGCAATCCCAAAATGATTTATCTATATTTGCTATGAACCCTTTGAACATATTTCTTATCATTTTGGCTCTATACATTTCGCCACCTAATTTAATGGTTTGTTTATAGCAGATTTTTGGTACGACTTTCTCAATTACAGAACAGGAGGCTACTTCAGACATTTTTGTTTCACCGACTACCGTAACTCCAAGCCCGATAACTACGATTGTTATCATGAGTACCGTCAGCAAAGCCAGCAGAAAAAGCCCTATCTGGCTCCGGTCCCTCCGCAGCTCCAGATACTTCCTCCCACGCTGGTCTCCGTGTTTCGCCATCCTGCTTCTGTAATATACAAGAGAGACGCAGAACAAATGACAACCTAAGCTCTCCCTAACTTCAATCTGAGCCAGCTGGACATTCTGCTCAGTGCATTAGGAAATGTAACAACAGCACGGGTGATTTTGATCCCCTCGATAGACTTCCCGACCCCCATAAAGTCTGAGGTTGTCGTCAAGCTTACAGTGTATTCCCATACTTCACTGTTGCTTTCAAGACTTAGTTTAACTTTCACCCTGTCTGTCCCTGTATAGATATTCATTGTCCTTGCTCTCACAGTCAGGCTAGTTTCCCGTACATACTGACTATATTGCCCGGGCATATAAATTGGAAATTCTTCCTGAAAAGACATGTTTTTTATCATATCAATGATCATGCTATTTACATTCATTTCCTTATATGTTCCATGGCTTTTACAGTAAATTGTCATGTCTCCCTCATGACTCTTGTCCCTTATGACCTCTTTCCAGAGGTCTAGGTTAGTATCCCGTGACAGGGTCTGATCAATAACTCCTCCTTTAATTAGAGGGTCTGAATCTAAAGGTATTGAGTTACCCAAATTCAGCAGCCTATTCCACAGAAATGTTTTCTCGCTGTCTTTGACGAGAGCTAGAGGGTTCACTTCCCATTCTGTCACAACCCTGTCATCTGTTAGGCAGCCTAAGCTGGTTTCACTTTTTCGTGTCTGCCACACACTTTTCATACTGGTCACTTTCATCCAGCGTTTTCGTAGTAAAATTTTGCATTTAATACATTTCGTCAATTCACAAGGGTCCTGGAATGTACACTTACATTCCCGCCCCCTGAGACTATAATGTAATGCGCAATCTACAGTACACAGTTTCGACAAGCACAATTGCCCGTAAGGAGTTCATATTGTACTATTGTCCACATCTGTTTCTGCCTCCGGCACTGACCACAGACACTAACGTCTCCTATTGCGCAGGCCCCAATGGACCCATCAGCGCAATACCATTTAGGTAATAATGTCAGTTGTGCCCTCAAACGGGCTTGACTTTCACGGATTTCCCGGGGCCCCTGCCACAGCAAACTGGCAACTCCCTGGGCCCCACAAAACACGCAATCTGTTGGCTGACGCCTAACAGATGGAGTTCCTGTTATACAGTCTTTATGCCATATTTTGACTAAGAATGAGTCCCCAAAGTCTTTGAAAACCGCCACTATGCCTTCCGCTGGGCAGTTAAATTCCTGTTTAAAGGAGACTTTGTTGGTTCTGGACCCGTTCATAGTGACTATTAATCTTTGCTTCCCACAAGATTTCTAATTGACCAGATTCCGTTTGCTTCTAACCTAACTGTTGTATTAGAAGTCAATTCTACGATTTTATCACTATTACCTGTTTTCGCTTTAAATCTCTTATCCTTATGTGGTAATAATATATAAACTGTCTGGCCTACCTTGAACGGATTTTTGCCTGTTTCGTATGGTTCTCTATTCGGGCTAGGTTTGTTGACCCTGTAATTCAGATAATTTGTACACATTTCAATCAAGCAGTCCCACTCACCTAAGCTCTGATTTTTTATAAACCATTGTTTCGCAGCTTTCACCCCGTTTTCCGCACAGCCATTGCTCGCTGGTTGGTATTTAACTGCTTTGACCAGAATTATATCATTTTCTACACAAAATGCTTCTACTTCATTACCAGTTAAATTATGAGCGTTATCCCCACGAATTCTTTCTGGCTTACCTCTATATTTTATCCATTCTTTTAGGCTGTCAATTACGACCGCGCATGTTGCTTGTTTACATGGATAGATCTGAATGAAGTTAGAACAATTGTCTACTATCACTAAGAAATAAACATTTTTTTTCTTTGTTTGAGGCCGAAGCGGGCCTGCGAAGTCTATGGATACTTCCTCGTGTTCTCTTTCAGTTTTGATCTTACCAAAATCATGATGGACACTGTTCATTACTTTTCTACAATCTGGGCAGTTTAGTTTAATTTTATGATAGCTTGTTTTTAGATTCTGAATTATCAAGCCCATCTGTTTGCAGTATGTTGCCATATATTTTGTCGTCGGGTGATTTAGCTTATCATGCAGCTCCTGTAGTAAGTTTCCTTCACTCGATTTAGTAATGGCACGTACCCTGACATACTGATCTATTTCTTTATTCCCTATAGCTGCGGGAGTTGTCTGAACTGTATGACTGGTTTGATGCAACACTTTTGGTTTAGCTTTTTGATAATTCTCACTTATGCTTTTCCATAAATCTGCCTGGGCTAATGGTCTGCCCTTAGCGTTGAAGAAATTGTTATGTTTCCACGTTTCTAAATTACTAGTGAGCCCTAAATAAACATATTCACTATCGGTCACTAGGACACAATTTTTATGCCCTTCTTTTGTCATGTGTGCTATCGCCTTCTCAACGGCTGTCACTTCTGCATCCTGTGCACTGTGCTCATTTCCCAGCTTCCCCTTTTCCTTGTAGATAATTTTTCCTTTCAGCTTAATTAAAAAACCCCACCAAATCTGTCCTTTATCTGAACTTCCGTCCGTAAAGTAACACATTTGTGCTTGGTTAATTACTGTTTTCTTATCTATGTCTTTAGGTTACGAAATTCTATCTGGTTATCACACACTAACTTTGTCCATTTGGACCAGGTAAACATGTGGACACGCTTATTTTCGTTAATCAAATTTTTAGCTTCTCTTGCTAATAAATCTATTCCCTCACCGCTTGCAACTACAATGATTTGTCTCTCTGCCGCTAGGGACTTGATCACAAGTAAATTTTTTGCAATTGTTGCTAATATATCAACAGGAGACATGTTGTCATGTTTTTTTATGGTTAGCTGGTTTTTCATGAGAAATAAACATCACTGGGGATTTGGAGCTTCCCTCGTTATACAAAATAACCTCCATTTCCTCTGGTGTATTGTCAACTTTGACTATTAGGTCCTTTTCCGGATTTCGTCGGCTAATGCGTCCTGAACACAAGGCCATATCAATAATGTCATTTTTCACTTTTTCTAAATTATCTGTCCACTTGAAATCATCACCTGCAGTGGCTTTGTAAAGCACTTTAGCTTTAGAACTGTAGCCTGGTATTAGATCTCTCACAAAATTTAGTCTACCCATAAGGCTTTGTAACTCCTTTAGATTAGTAATCTTTTTCTTTTTTAATTCGATCAATTTATCTTGTGTTGATTTAGCAATGCCTCTATCATTTCCAGAGATTTCAAATCCTAAAAAATCAACCCTTTCTTTACCTAATTCGAGTTTCTTCGCAATTGTTGTAGAAATTTTAATAGTCATTTATTCCTAATCTATTCAATGTGTAAAAGTATATGTGTGTACGTGCTTGTGCGTGACGGTTCAGAAATATATGGGACAGGACATCTTGACCTTAGGAATGGTCAGGTTTGGCTAGTTTATTCCAGTACCAGTTTGTGTCCTTAAGAAAAAACTGAACAGAAGTGGGGGCCTTATCTGGGTGGAAAAGTACAGCGGGTGAGAAGGAACCTTGAAAAGAGTATAAAAGCTGTCTCATGTCTTCCTGGTGCGCGCCACTCACTTCACAGAATGTAACGGCTGTGATGGCGACTGGGCCTTCTTGCAAGAATAAATATTTCTCTTTTTATTAATTTGACTCTGAGTGTCTCTTACGCAGTGATGGTGTTTAACAGAAGTTTTTGCCACAACATTTGGTGTCAGAAGTGGGATTCCTTGGCAGTGCCTTCTGGACCTGAGAGCGGACGGTGTTTGGCCACCTGGACTGAGCAGTTCCAGCTCTACCTCGTAAGTTTCAGAGAGAGGGGCCGACCGCTATCAGGGCCAGGAGAAGCTCCACTGGAATCAGATGAAAACGAACCCGTGGCAACTCAAGACATCTCTGGTAAGAGACGGCTAAAATATTTTTCTTTTGGGCTAAAATATTTTTCAAAAAGTGAAACTGAACCATACTGGCTGAGGGCTGTTTCTGTGGTACGTAATCTGAGATTAATTGAGATCTATATATAGATCAAGAAATTTCAAACAGATACGAGGGAAAATAATCTGAGATTAATTGAGGTCTGTGACAGATCAAGAAATTTCAAGCAGATAAATAATCTGGGATTAATTGAGAACTGTGACAGATCAAGAGATTTCAAACAGATAGGTAACCTGAAAATGAGTTGTTCCACCACGGAGCAATTTGTTTTTAGGTGCTGAGGCTAATTAGGGGGAACCAGAACAATCGTAACAGATTTTTTGGTAAACCATAGTTAGGAGGGCACTAATAGTGCAACCCGACCGATTTGGGTTAAAAGAAAAGAATCGGGTTTGTTGGGGACGCCTAACAGACTAAAGAAAACGCGCGTTGAAGAGAAATCCACAGAGAACAGAGAAGCAGCAGTATGGGGATGTCTCAAAAGCAAGCTTGCGAAATTTGGTACACCGGTTTTCTGTCAAATGAGATAAAATTAAGGGCAGAAATGTATGATATTGAGCGCCACAAGATTAAAGGTGGTGCGGGGAACAGTTGAACAGGGCAGTGAGAAATAAAAGTGTCTGCGTTCAACATGTGTGTAAAAATGTGAACAGATAAGGAAATGTTGGCTTGAAGATAAAATGTCGAACTGCCAGGAGAAATAATGTTTTTACTTCTTCATCCAGTAAATGGATGCATGACATTAGATGTCTATAGAACTTAAAGTTATACGATAAGGATTGAAGTAGCAAGCAGCAATAAGGCTGTCTGTGTGAAATAGAGTGATAGAGTGATAGAAAAAGAGAGAACTGTAAGTGAGAAACTTGATGGAAGAGGGAAGTGAAAAACAAGAAGGTTGGTGTGTGAGATATGTTTATGTGGGGATTGTGCAAACAATCATGTACTGGTTAGATAATGAAGGAACTGGCATGTTTGAGAAAAGAAAGGAGAGGATACAGAATGAAAATGGCATGTAGGGGAAGATTGAGATGAAATATAGTAGGGAAAAAACTATATGTGATGAAAATAAAATGTCTGACAGAATTTATGGAAGTCAAATTAACTGTTTAAATGGTATGAAAATACAGTTTTAGAATAAAATAAGGCATTGTATGATTGACAGGAATTAACATGACATGAAGAATGTTTTAAGCATGGGGAACAATTCTATATTTTTAATGGTAAAATAATGATTGAAATTAGGTTTAGTTTGACAATCATTGTGTTTTGAACCTAAAGGGTCTAATGGGGGTAGTGAAAGGAATGGATTTACCATCCATCTTCGTTTATTATGAAAGGAATTGGAAATTATAGTTTTATAAAAAAACGAATGCATATCCTGGTGTTTATGATTGCAGACAATGTCTGTATTTAATATCTGAGGAGTGACTGAGGGTTCGATCAAGGTCGAGAGTACAGGACCAGTGTCTTCTTATTCAGCCCGGCTTTTTGGATGTTAGATATGCACTTGTTCTGTAATCAGTGTTGATGATAATAGCAAATTAGTAAAATGTAAAGACAGCTATGTCCAAAGATTCCGGAAATCAATAATGTATGTTGTGCCAGTAATAATGATGATTCGGCTATTGTTGTATCTGCCATTGGTGGACTGTAAAAGAATATGGAGCACTGCTTATCAGTGGCTCTGTTTGCATTCCTCAATGGAACACACTGCTTCAAGGGTGTGCAGTAAGTTAGAGCAGATGGAGAGTGTTTAAATTGTGGTCAGCAGGACCATTTAACATGTAACTGTAAATGCTCACTGAGAAGGGGTTTGAAAATGTGATAGTGACACATTTCTGGTAATAATGTGGGTTTGAAAGTAGATCAGTGTTTAAGTGACGATATTAACATTTCGTCTGAGAAAGAATAAGAGAAAAAAAAAAAACAAGGTCAAAAGATTGAAGTCTTAAAGTGAATCCTTTGAAAATATCTATAATAGTAATTATTATAAGTGAATTGATGAATACAGTTTGATGCAAAATTAATGACTCCAACAAATGGGAGTTGCAGAAAGGTAACTAAAAGTATGATTGTGTTTTAATGCAACATTTTGGAAAAGGATTCAGGTAATATAGAGAGACAAATCTCACGGATGATTTATAATGACTGCGAAAGATGCAGAGTAGCCTTGTCAAATTTAGTGTGAATCCTGATTGGAGATTGATAAACTCCTAGAAAAACTTTGAAGACAGATATTAAACTATGGTTATTGAGAACTAGATTCATTATTTAAGATCAAATAAGCAGAAGCAGCTTGTTACTGAATTAACAGTTGATAAATGTAAAATGTGTAGAAAGGCATCTGATCAAACAAACAGCTTGAAAAGTGTTGACCATGAAAGAACTAGAAGCTGATGTTTTGCTTTCAAAAGATAAGTTTGTTATTGGCTGTAATGAAACAGCTCGCTTATCTGAATCTGATGTGTGCTGTGGCTGTAAACGGCCAGTACGACAGATACTCAATCTGAGTGGAAATTTGTAATGTCTAAATAAAGACAACTATAAAATTATGTTTATTTGGAAACAAATGTCATTTCTGGCAAAGATGCCTTAAGCTGGGATAGTTAAAAGATGATAGATAAAGTTTAATGATTTTGTTGAAGTTAGAAGTTTATGAGAGAACAGTGTACCAATCCTGAGTGCCTCAGAGTCTCTCTCAGTCAATCTCAGCTAACAGGCTGTTATCTGACCCTGTGTCATAAGTAATAATAAGCTATTTATAGTAAAAGCACAGTGTTTCAGTTGAAAAATCAGACACAGAGATGTTAAAAGAAATCATTGCCATTCATAGAGCAATTTGTATTTGTGAATGTTTTAAATGTAAAACTGAATGACTTTAAAGAAGTCTTTAAAATAATAATACAGATCTTAAATGATAGAAATAACATTTTTGATTATTTTATTTTAGGACCAGTAACTTCTTTGTCTTATCTTAAGTCTCCACCATTGAAACAGGCCCGATGGCTACGGCTACAGATGTACAGTAACAGTACACTGAATGTATGGTTGTGAACTAAATTCACTGAGGATAATCTAAGTAGCTAGGTTGATGATTTTAAGATGGTTAATGGATTTTAGTGATTAAATACTGCTGTTATTAACCTGTCTCCCTGTGTAAACACTATTAGGCAATCAGAATGGATCTGGTGACTCTTGAACGTGCCTTTCCTAAGCTCCAGAAAGCAGCTGAGTTCTGTTAAAGGAAACTGATTGTGTGATGGGAAAGAGCGGTACCAGTGTGTACGTGGCTACTCAATGACAGGATGATCTTCCTGGCCAGGGGACAGCCTAACGCAGGGGGTCACGGACATTGGGCACCTCAGGACGGGGGTGTGGTACATGCAAGAAAGGTAGTGAGAGTTGAGCGCTGACTACTGGAGGCCACTGGGGTCAGCAGAGCATTGAGAGGTGAGATGCGCTGTGACGAGTTGCGGCAGTCTGACCCAGAGAATGTGAGCTCCTCTATACCACTTGCCAGAAGAAACCGCATAATCGTACGCTTGTTTTTCATTGTGACAAGTGTCTGCAATTAAGCCAGGGGGACAACACCCTGAAGAGAAAATTATAGATAAAGAGCTAAGGGGGAGGGGCTTTCGAGAGCTACCTGAAACATGAGGGGATTGCCATTATTTGTTTTGGAGACAGGAACAAAACTTTTTATGTATTGGCTGCCTCATGGGCAAGAATAAGAAAATTTATAGAAGTGTTGATTTTGAACTAATATGTTTTAACTCCTGGAGGTCGTTTGACATGGTGGGTGGCTAAAGATGAAGACAGTTTTTGATTTGAGAAAAGTCTGGATAACAAAATTTAATGGTAAAAGGATAGTGATTAATTTAATGTAATTATTATTTGTTAATAAGAGAGAGAGACTGTTTGAGTGGAGGAAGGGATGGTAAACTGTGTCTGTCTTTCTGTTGTCGGCCTGCTAGAGCAAGCTGAAGCAAAATAATGATAAGGAAAAAATTAAACAAAGCAACCCAGCAGACTGAAAATCTAATGAATAATGAACAGAAATGCTTTGGAACTGGTTAAGAGACCATGTAAAATTAGGTAAAAGCTACAGAAAATGTGAAGTTTAAAATCTTATTTAAAATTTAAATCTTTTTAGCAATAATATAAAGAAAGGCGAACATGGATAATGAGTAGTTAACATATGTGTGTCTAGTATGAGTGTGTGTGATGGTGACAGCACTTTAGGTCTTGTATGTATTAGTTTAGGGTACTAATATTCCGCCTGAATAGTGAGTATATTGTTTCATCATTACAGATGGATTGAGGCAAATGACAAATTTTAAAGAGGGCGATAATTGTGAGTGGATCGGATGAAAAGATGATGCAGAACATAGGACGAGCTTTAAATTGATTGGTCATCAAGCTCTGTCTGGTATTAATTACTTTAGTCTTTTATGATGTTGATTTGAATTACGTTCTGGATCAGTTTAAGTATTTGTGTAAATTGGAATTGTGGAGTTGTAGATCACCATCTGGCATGGGCTGAGATAAATGAAAATGTTATAGATTTGATGGCAACAACAAAGTGACACATTGGCTGAGTCAATATCAAATATGAAGAGAGCCCCTAAAAATGTATGATTATTGTGGGCAGAAGGATGAGAATGTTATTTGACTGACATTGACCAAGTCTGTACACCACGACCTGACTTGATAGAAACAATTGATGACTTTGAAAATGTTTTTAGATGACTGATTTAAGAGACCAAACAACAGGCCCGAAAAGCAGGATACACTGTGAGGCTCAGGGCCTTTGCCCTTCAAATACTTCGTTGAGCAGATGATAATGTGGCTTTAAGTGAAGAATGTAATATTTTTGTTTCAGAGACAGCAAAAGATGTCTGGAGGAAATTTGTCTGAAGGACAACGTTTGGGTTAGTGTTGATGCCAACTTTATCAAAACACTATGTTAAATGTTATGTTAAATTGATGCTCGAGTTGTGTCGTGCATCAAGAGGGAGATGGTATAACAATTGCCAAATATGGTTTACTAAGGGACAATATATGTTGGGAGGACACTGGGTCTAATTGGGTAAAAGGCCGTCCCAAACATAATTTGCTTTCTGTAAATGTATTTGCAGGACTGTTTCAACAGGAAACGCCGGGGCAGATGTGGCAGCGTAGGTCACGGCAGAACAGTAGACAAAAGAAACTACGTGTAGTTTTACTATCTGAAAATAACCTCGACATTTTGTTTTCTTTCCAGAGAATGGAGCAGAGCATAACTTAAAATTTTCCTTTCACAGAATGTCAGATTGGATTGCAGCTAACAGAATGATTCTGTTCCAAAATGTATTAATATTGTGTTGTTGACATGAGCAAAGTGGGTTGAATGTTAATGTAATAGTTGAATGAGTTGCAGGTTGTTGGAGTGGCCAGATGTTGAGAATAAATTTGGAACTCATAATGTATATCATCAGTAAACAAATGGTAAAAATTCCACAGGTCACACCAGAAGGACGACCAGCAGCACTAACAAAACACTTAAGATCTCCATTCACAGGTGACAGAGGCTATGGTCCACTCCACAAACAAGGTTGCAAGGATGGAGATTGCAACACCACCATCCAAACATCTCACCTTAAACAACGCCAACGAGATTTGATTGGTCACTGATTAATTAGAAAGTATTTTAGGAAAATGAATGGATTGTTTGATTAATCTCTGGGGGTGGGGTTTCGGGGGTAGGATTGTCAATATTGTGTGTTTCCAGCTCAGTTAAATTGGTAAAATGACAGTTTTATCCAAATGATGATGACAATGACAAGAAATGTGATGAAGATGATTCTAGTAGTGGAAGCTACAGTGACATGTGTTAGGCATTTGGTGTTTGTTTTTCTTTTCTTTTTCTTCTTTCTATGAATGTTTTTGTTATGAACAGATGGTTAAAAGCTGTGCTTATCCGCTATGTGATAAGGTACAAGGAGAGGGTTTTGAAATGAAGGGTTTTATTATACTTTTCTTATACTTTATATTTTGATGTAACCACTGTGGATTGATGATTTGTTGTTTTTCTAACTAGTCTGTACACTATTTCTTATTTAACTAAGGTGACTGAGGGTCAAGCTATGCTTGGGGTACAACAACAGTGATTGTTTATCTAGCCCGGCTTTAGTTGAATTCTTTATCTGCTTGCTAAATATTTAAGGGACTATCCTTACAAAACAGCCTAAGCGTTTTCCTTTCAAAATGTTATTTTCACAAATGTGACCCTGGACCACAAAAGCAGTCTTATGTGTCAATTTTTTAAAATTGAGATTTATACATCATCTGAATGCTGAATAAATAAGCTTTCCATTGATTTATGGTATGTTAGGATAGGACAATATTTGGCCGAGATACAACTATTTGAAATCTGGAATCTGAGGGTGCAAAAAAATCGAAATATTGAGAAAATCGCCTTTAAAGGTTTCCATTTCTGTTGGTTATTGTGCTGCATCCACTTACAAAAATACAATTTTGATATATTTAAGGTAGGAAATTTACTAAATATCTTCATGGATCATGATCTTTACTTAATATCCTAATGATTTTTGGCATAAAAGAAAAATCGATAATTTTGACCCATGCAGTGTTTTGTTGGCTATTCCCACAAATATACCCGTGCTACTTAAGACTGGTTTTGTGATCCAGGGTCACAAATGTTTAAGAAGAGTGATCAGTTATGTGAAAACAGAGATGAAGAGTAGTGTGATGATATGACTTAAAATTTGTCTTTTTGTTTATTATTGTGATTATGGGTAATCTGAATGATAAAAAGTGTGGAATTGTTGTAGAAATTTTAATAGTCATTTATTCCTAATCTATTCAATGTGTAAAAGTATATGTGTGTACGTGCTTGTGCGTGACGGTTCAGAAATATATGGGACAGGACATCTTGACCTTAGGAATGGTCAGGTTTGGCTAGTTTATTCCAGTACCAGTTTGTGTCCTTAAGAAAAAACTGAACAGAAGTGGGGGAATTATCTGGGTGGAAAAGTACAGCGGGTGAGAAGGAACCTTGAAAAGAGTATAAAAGCTGTCTCATGTCTTCCTGGTGCGCGCCACTCACTTCACAGAATGTAACGGCTGTGATGGCGACTGGGCCTTCTTGCAAGAATAAATATTTCTCTTTTTATTAATTTGACTCTGAGTGTCTCTTACGCAGTGATGGTGTTTAACAGAAGTTTTTGCCACAACACATTCAACAGAAAACCGGCATCCGCCAGTCTCTTCATTGTGTCTGATAAAACTTCCATGTGTTCGCCCACGGTTTTCGTGGCTATTAACACGTCATCAATATAGACTGTAATCGGTAATCCTTCTAATATTTCCAAAATGGTTGATTGAAAAACGTTTGGACTATTTCGGTATCCTTGGGGAAGCCTGTTATATACATATTGCTTTCCTTCAAAAGTGAAAGCTGTCCTTGCGCGGCTCTCTTTGGCTAGAGGTATTGACCAAAAGCCATTAGCCAAATCAATTTTAGAGAGTATTTCACCCTCATTCAAGCCATTAGTGGCATCTCTGGCATTAATTAAATATCTCGTGTCTGGAACTGACAAACGATTCAGAGATTTAAAATTATTTACAAGACGAAACGAACCGTCCGGTTTAGGAACTGCCTGTATTGGAGAATTAGTAGGACAATTAACTCCCTCACTTATTATTCCTTTGCGCAGCAATTCATTAATCGTTTCTTTAATTTCTGTGTATGCTGCTTTATTCAGAGGATATTGTCTCTGTGGAGGCGGAATGCCTCCTACTATTTTATGTTCATATCTTGCTGACACTTGACCACAGTCGTTTTTGCTTTTTGCAAAGCTATTTTTATATTTAGCAAGTAATGCTTTCAATTCCTTTTTTGGTAATAAGCTTTCTGTTACTACTCTATTCAGCTGAGCCTCCAGGTCGACACTTTTCATCCATCTAATTTTAGGTTCGGAGTTTTTCTCTATCCTTTCTCTAATTAAGGTAGCATCTTTCAAACACATTAAATTTGAGCTATCCACGATGCAGTTTAATCCTTCCCAATAATATCGATCTCTTTTAACTGGGTTCATTTCTTTACTGAACCCATAGACCCGATATTGACCTTCTAGTTTTATAGCACTGTCTGGTAATTTAGTTAGACTAGTTATTTCTGATCCTGTATCAAGCAAAAATTTTATTCCCTTGTAATTAATATATAAATCTTGAGTTTCATCCTCCTCAACTAAATCAGATGAAATTGTCGCTTTTCCTGGGGTTACACTTCCCTATTTCTTCTCCTCTCTGCTGGCTTTGTTGCTTCTAACAGACGGAGCACTTTTTGGTTTCGCTTCTGCTTTTTTATTTCGCTTGGCTATCAGGCTCTTTTTCTGTTCGTCTGACATTTTTGCCCAAATTTCAGGCTCAATGTATTTATCCTTTTTTACAGGTTTTTGTTTAGACGCAGTTTTACTTGGCCATTTGGGTTTTTCGTTCTCTATTTTATTTGGATAGTTATGACTTGTCCGTACCTTGTTTTTGTCAAATGACCCATTTGGCCTATTTGATTTTTTAAAGTTAGCCCTTTGTCGGTCTCGATCACCTTCCGTTGGCCTGTATTTATTTTGAACTGAATTTTCTTTTGGTCTACCTCTGGTATTGCTTTCTCTGTCATATCGTGCTGCAAATTTAGATAGCTCGGACCAATCAGTTTCAGATCCCCATGTTGCTATCTCTTTACAACCTGGTAATTCTTTTGCCAGCTTTTTGAGTTTTGCTAACATCTGACTCTCCGTCCAGCCTAATTTAGCTTTTCTAGACAGATAGGGCCATAACCCTATCGATCTCACTAAGTCTATTTCTTTTTTAAATTCCGCATCCTCATCTATCCCTATCACGTGTGCATGATGATCCATTACGACGTCCAATTCTAGCTCTAATCCTGTGTGATATTTAATCATTTGTTCAATTAGGCTAGTCGACGCTCGTAAAGTTTTTCCCAGGTCCGCGACCATTTTTGCTCGGGTCATTACGTCATTTCTTGCTCCTGGGAATCTCATGTTTTGTAACAGTTGGATTGCTGTGGCGCTATCACCTTTAGCCCGCCTTGGAGGCCCTCGCCTATGCTCAACGGTCTCCCCTCTCCCCTCTGTCACAGAATCCTTTTTCTCCCTTTCCTGTCTAGCATGCCATGCCACAAGAGATAAATCTATTTGCGTTGCTACAGGAGGGAGAGGAGTTCCCTTTTGGCTTCCTGCGTCTGAATCTGAGTCAGAGTAGCCAGAGCTCGGCTCATCATCTGAAAAATGCACTTCCTCTTTTATTCTGCACTCATATTGTCCTCTAAAACCCTAATCTTTTAGGGTCTCTCTAACAGCTATTTTTTCTAACTTAATTTTTTCCTTAGAGTTTTGCTGTTTTCTCGGAGCTTTAACTTTTTCAGTTCTCATTTTTTGGTAAACAGACTCTCTGAGCTTCCAAACATCATTTATGGTTGGTTCCTTTTCTTCCTTTCGATCTTCATCTAATATTAGATGACAAAGAGATTTTTGCATGCAATCTAATTGTTCGGCTAGCATGTCTATTTTTGCCTTAAAACTAGTTTGCGGCATATCGAGTATCTCGTCAGCTGTGGGCCCGCAGGCTAACTTAATTAATTTTTTGTCTGTTATTTTAATCGCTGACAGATACTCTTCTGATGGAGCGAGCTCTAGACCAGGGCAGGTCAGAAATACTCTGCCTCCCAGTTGGTCATGATCTCTCTGGTGAGAGCTACTTCGCCTTTCACGAGATCGATTTTTAGATCTTTTGTAATTAACTCTATTTCGACGCGGTTTCTCCTCATCTTCTGAATAATCTTCATATGAGCTGCCCCCCGTCTCCCTCATAGGAACCCTGTCCTTTTTATCTTTTCTTTCTGTGGAGGTTTTGACGGGTTTAAACGCCGAGTTTTTATTTTCCCATAGTTCCCCGGTTAAAGGGTAGAATTGGGTCAGAAAATCGCTATGTTTAGGTCTCGTTCCCCACTCGGTCGGTTGATTTTTATATTCTTTGTCAATACTCTCATAATCACCTCCCTCTGCCCCCTCTATGTCGGTATGCATTGACAGGGACGGTGATTCGGCCTGGATCAGGGCTCTCTCGTCCTGAACGCCGTTTCTAGTTACTCTTATCTGTTTACCTGAGACTAGAGGCACAGTTGTATCCTCTTCCCCAATTTCTACAGTAACTTTATCACTTTGACTTTGTTTTCCCACGATTTTTACGAGGTTGGCTAAACCCTCAACGTTAGAAGTATACAACGTACTATCATTAGCTAACAGTTCTTCATTCCCTGTTTGCCCTGCTTCTTGTAGTCGCTTAGTTAACTGATCTTGTGGGAGCAATATAACATCTGTTATTTTTTGCATGACTGTCTGTTCCGTTTTATATGTGAAATATCCTTCTTCAGGAGGTATTTCGGGTAATCAGCTATTCGGGTATGAGGATCTATTCAGGTACTCGGTTTGGTCCTGTAGCGCTATTCCTCTAGACTGATACCCTTATGGTGCCTAAACCATATATCTGAAACGGGCGTCCCCATAACAGGTATATGGTCCGGTTTCAATGAAGATCACTTCCCCTAGTGACTTCCCCTTTGCACCTTGAGACTGTCTGGGCAGGCGGATTTTAATGGCAGTTTTACAGTTTTGATGATTATCATTCCCTAGGATCCGAACTTATTAAATTAATAATAATCGCAAATCCCGGACGAGCCCCCATGTGGTGAGTTCTGGTATTACACCCACGTTCCTGAAGATCTCCCTAGTCTAGTTATAACTAGAAGACTTTTGCTGTCAGGTCAGATTTTGGATTACACAAATCCTACACTAGCTTGTTTAGTTTATACCAGCAAATCTAGTGGTGTACATACAATAATCATCATTAACCCTTTAAAGAATTCATGCTTACCTCTCCAGCAGAATCTTAGGTAGGTCCTTATATTTGTCCTTTTAGGGAGACGATGTAAACTTAGAATGCTCTTTTATATTACTTAATGAACTGTCTTTTATTATCTGAAGTAATAATAAAACAATGCTTGTAAGTAAGAAATGAAAATTTATTTGAACAAAAGATCAAAGTTACTGGTTATACAATAAAAATGATTGGTAGCAAATCATGAAAAAGGTTACAAGTTATAATACTTCAGCATATCATAATACTGAGGGGAGTCCTCAGTAATTTTTACAGTACAAGGTTATTTTACCTTATTTGCAGTTCAAGCAGTATATATATATGTATCTATTCAAATCATCCAAGTTGAAGAATACAGCAGAGCAAATAAAAGTTACAAAACTAATCAGTTAATAAACTGAACGATTAGAGAGTAATTCTCTAAGGATGCGTCCGATCACAAATCAAGAAAGCAACAACTCTAAATCCACATTACAGTCATATTTATACATCACAAAGACATGTATGAATCATCTGTAGGTTTTTTCCAGAGGAACTGAACAGAACTGTTTTCCAAGAAACGAGAACTGAACAGAACTGTTTTCCAAGAAACGAGAACTGAAACTGTCCCGTTCATTGCTGAGTCAGCGGAGGCCTTGTCTACTTTCCGGCATGCTTACGACCTTTGCGCTTGTGTTTCGATTCTCTAAATTCGTTTGTGTGTGTGCGCGTATGTGTACGTGAATAATTATCAGGTGCGGTGTTTGCAGGTTCGCAATAGCTTCCGAAAGTCACTGCTGCCACAATGTATAAAATAAAAAATCCGAATAATCCAGACCAACCAGAGCGCACTATTTCTACAACATCATCAGTGCTGAAGCGGAACTACCAGAGCCGTTCGGCAGATAGCGAGCAGATATTTTAATATTTTGTGTCACGTCGTGCACAATAACCCTAAAGGCACCAGGGTGGCGATGCCACCGGCTTTTATATATATATATATATATGCAAGGGAGGGCCACTTGACCAGATCATACAGAGTGCAACAATGTGTAAAGGGTTTGCACCCTATAATGAATCTCAGTGCGCCATGATAAACTGAATCCAGTTGGTGCAAATATTTATTCGGGGCGTGCATATATAAAAAATCACCATAATCCATAAGAGACAGAAAAGTAGCCTCGACCCATTTCTTCCTTGTTACAAAAGAAAAGCATCTTGATGAAACTTCAGCAGTGTGTTCGCTGTAAGAGGTCGATCACATGGATGTGACTATTGTGAGTCAAAGTTATAGCGCCACCAACTGGCAGCAGGAAGTGTGTCACTTTCAAAATGCTTTGAAATCACCCTCTTATTTTTACCCGATTTGCCTCAAACTTCATGTGTATAATGTAAACACACGGCTGATGAAGACCTGTGAAAGGATTTAATCTCTAAAATATTGTTGCCATGGCAACTCATCAAACTTTAATATTCTTTTTTTATGCTTTTGAGACTCTTAACATGCTTGAGATTGCATGAAACTCGACAGACACATCTCATTTATTAGCCAGGAGACATGTGCAAAGTTTCAGAAACGGGCGTGGTGAGGGGCTCAGTAGTGCCACCTTTAGTCAAAAATGGGGTATTAGTTTTACCTACAGGAACAAAAATCGGTATGTATATTTTTCTCCTCGAGCCGGACAGCTTTCTAATTAACAATCATTAGCTCGGATCAACAGGAAGTCAGATATTTTGGTCTGAATGTGGATTTTTGTCAAAATCAGCTTCTGATTTTTTACCCACTCCTCTTACAGTTTTTCTCAATTGCTAAAACACTAAACCCTATTGTCTGAACCAAATGCTCAGTTGCCTGAACCCACTGATTGAATCAATCACTCTTTTGTCAAAACCATAAGCACTTTTCACCTGTTTAGACACAACTTGCCAACACATTTTCATTGTGATGCACCCGTGCTGCATAATGGTGAGCACAGGTGACAAAAGTCAAACACAATTAAAGCACATGTGTCACCACTTGAACACAACAACTCAAAATTGATCACACTTGTGGCTAATGATGTGAGGGAACATATACAGTAAGCCAGTTCAGAGAGCACTGGTTTGTGAGGCCCTACAATGGATAGAAATCTGAGAGGAAGAGTTTGTGTGAGAGGTGGTCGAGGTGGTCAGCGAAGACAAAGAACAGTAATATCTGATGAAATCAGAGCTACTGTGATTGACCATGTTCTTGTCCATGGTATGCGCATGAGGGAGGCTGGACAAAGGGTACAACCAAACATCAGTAGATTCACTGTGTCCACCATAATCCGAAGATTTAGAGAAGAGAACTGGTAAATACCTTATTTTGACATTATAGTACAGTATGTAAATGTTGACAGCAATTACTGTATGACATAATATATACTGTACCACAGTATACTGTAAGTAAATATGTTTCAGTTCATCACTGTACCAATGTACTGTAGTATTGTAAAGGATGGTTGGTCTAACTGTTTGTAGGCCTAGTATTCCATGTATATTTTTGTACTTTATCTTACTGTACACAAGTGGCAAACGCATACAATTTCTGTTTGTTTTTACAATGCTATACGTGTAAATGCTGTTTTGTCTTTTTGTACAAGTGCTAAATGCACAGGTTTTTTTTTTTTGCAACATGAATTTTAGCCTACAGTGAACAATAAACATGTATTTCTCCAGCTCCATGTCCTGAGCATTGTGTTTTCTATTTTTCTACGTAGTGTTTAGTGACTGTTCAGTAGTGTTTTTAATTTTGATTGACTCGGGGCACGATTTGACAACATAGTTCAGTTTTGAGCACAGATTGAACTGTTTTGAGGTGAAAGTTTGGTTTTGCAAGAAGAGTCTAAGGTTTTGTGAATGTAGCTTGAAAATTGGGTATTGTGTTCACAGAGAAAAGGAGAGCAGCTTTCAAGAAATGTGTCTTAGCAATCAAGAAAAACTGTAAGTGGTTTATTTAATTCCCACTAAACTTTTTCAACATGATGAAAATACATTAAAGAAGCTAAATTGTGAATGGCTATTGAATATCTCAAATTGTTTTGCTATGGCGAGGGATTAAAGTCATGTCAAAAAAGTAAACACTAAAAGCCTCATATCTTCTAAAAAATTAATTATACACCATTTATTTCTAGATAAAATTATACAAATATCAGAACTAAACCCATTTTATTCTTGTTTTCAATTTAAGAATAATGTACAAGTTTAAAAACAGCCAGAAAAAATGAATACATCAAGTAATACATAGGGCTATACTGCCCTCTTGTGTCCAAAATGATATCAACTCAGTACATAAAACAGGCATGGCTATTGTAGTTATATATAATATATATATATATATATATATATATATATATATATATATATATATATATATATATATATATATATATATATATATATAAATAATAGGATCTTTTCCCACGGTTACCGGGGGCTTTTAAATCGCTAAGTTAAAAGTGAAAGTAAAGTAACGACATTTATGGTGGCGCTCGCTCGCAGTGCGCTCTAATGAATTCCAATGAACAGGGTTTCCGCGGGGTCATAAAAAGTCATAAAACATCTTAAATTTAATAAGAATTTTAGGCCATAAAAAGTCATAAAAACGTTCGGCTTTTCCATACAAGGTCATAAATTACATTTAGCCACGTCTTAAATTGATATGCTCATTCATTATCGCGATATAATTTTTTCTCTATAAAACGATATCAAGAGTTCGATAAATGTTAGATCATGTTGAGAGGGGGTTCAGCGAAAAATCGGCAGCTGGCAGCAGGAAGTAGCTGCCACTGGCTGCTGACGTCAGCTGTCGCTTATAACCGGAAGTCGGAGGTGGATGCCACTTTTAGCAAGGCAAATAAATTATATCAATTCATATATAATTTTAGTACTTATTTAAATAAAATACTTAAATGATTATTTTATATTTGATTTAAAAAAGGTTTATCAAATATAAATCAAGTAACGAAGATCATAGACATAATACAAAAAAACAAACATTAAGCTACACTTGAAATTATGAATTTGTTCATGTATAAATATAATTTATGAATGAGTGTACATGTTTGTTCAAATAATAAAATATATACACAAAGGAATGCCTACATAACCATACTGTATATTTATTTAATGTCCATAAACATTCATTAAACTTAAAAAAAAGAACATTGTCTCAATGACCTTTATTTAAAATCATATTTTGCTATCATTTAAGTTCAGTTTTACATTTGTAGTAGTTCAATACATTCTTGTCTTTGTTTTATAAAACAGCTGTAACTTTTGAAACAGGCTTGATATTTGTTGTTCTGAAATCAGAATGATTAACAACAATTCTGAACTAGATAGTAAAATTCGTAGAAAAACTAAGTTGTCTTGAAAAATCCTAGCCAGAAAGTTTGAAAAAGTTTTTCAATGTTCTAGCATGGTTTAACATGATTTACAATGTTTCTAGTGTTAGGGGATAACAGCTTAAAGACCCAGGACCAGATATTATGAAAGAAGACCAGGAGTCGTGAGGTACAATCAAATAAGTAAAAATGTACTCAAGAATAGTTTTCATCGGTAGAGCCAGGTGTAAAAGTCTCACGGGGTCGCAGGCCAGAGACTCTACCGTACACAATCTCACACCAGTTATACCATTTCCAAGGGCATAAATTAAATCAGTACATACATGTTGGCTACTTCTCATTGGCAAGAGAGAACAAAGTTAAAGCAATTCTACACATATGGACAGATAGGAGGGTAAGTCGACATTGTCATCCGAGTCCAAGATTTGGTCCGGTGATGACCTCGGAGGTCGTAGAAAGGCGTCTTGGGGTCAGCTGTTGCATATCAGTAGACCTGCACAGAGTATTCTACGCACACACAAAAGTGAATCACAGTTCCTCAAAGATTGTAGAGGGCCAGAGCTCACCATTATCAGGACAGTCTACCAAAACACTGATAAAACATTCCCTGCTCAGAAAGTAGTACAGATAATGTTCACTTTAAAGAAATACACACGTGAACAATTCTGTGAATCAGATCACATAAATCACAGTGTTTAACCCCAGTAACGTCTCGGTTACGTATGTAACCCTCGTTCCCTGAGTGAGGGAACGGAGACGTTCCGTCGGATGACGACGAATGGGGTTTCGCATAGAAAGCCTATCAACTTCGAGTATACAAAACGAGCCAATGGCAAGCAAATGCCATGGGTCTGCGGAATTTGCATGACGTAACTCCGCCCCACCTCGTGGGTATATAAGGAGGAAGTCCTGCATCTAGCAGATATGTTTCTTCGCTGAGGAGCCAAGACTGAGCTCAGGCGATCCCCGCGGTATACAGCGGAAGTGGCAAGAAGACGGAACGTCTCCGTTCCCTCACTCAGGGAACGAGGGTTACATACGTAACCGAGACGTTCCCTTTCGTTCGTCACTCCGAGTTCCGTCGGATGACGACGAATGGGGTTACCAGTCTAATCACGCCACCTTCACAGCTGTCTTCCAGTGCCCTGCGTAAATCTGAGATCCCTGTCATACTGGACAAGTGGGACTCCTAATTAACACAGGAATACCAAGGTACACTGGGGAGCATATCCCAAGATATAGAGGAGTATGCAGGATATACCCAGCCCAACGGGGGGGGGGGGGGGGATTTAGAATACACATATGACCCGAAGGATTCATACGGGGAATACACTGGGGTATCCAGCCGCAGGTGGAAAAGTTTTAAACCCCAGGGGGTGGCAAGGTGGCTTGCCAAGGGAAGACACATGCTCAGAGAGGCTTACAGTGGGAATACACATGTGGGGGTAGCTCCGTAGAGGGACCATGCACACGGGAGGCACCTAGCCGACGCACAGGTACAAAGACACTGGGTCGACGTCAGGAGTGCAGGAGGAACTCAGGGCTTTCGGAGAAGCTCACCTGAGGAAAATATCGCACGTATCCAGTCCGTGGAGTGGAATGGCGAGCAAGCGAAGACACCTGAGCGGGTCCTAATGCCGGCTGTTTGAAGCGAGCACACGAGAGGACACAGGCTCCACTCGGAGATTATAGAATCTGGCGAATGTGTTGGGTGTCGCCCAGCCTGCAGCTCTGCAGATGTCTGTTAGCGAGGCGCCATGCGCTAACGCCCAAGAGGATGCCACACTCCGGGTGGAGTGGGCCGTCACACCAAGGGGGCACGGTCGACCTTGCTGCTGGTATGCCAAAGCAATGGTGTCCACTATCCAGTGAGACAACCTCTGCTTGGAGAGAGCTCTTCCCTTCAGCTTCCCACCATAACAGACAAAGAGCTGGTCTGAGGTCCTGAAACACTGCGTCCTGTCTACATAGGTGCGGAGAGCACGTACTGGACAGAGCAGTGCCAAGGCTGGGTCTGCCTCCTCCGGGGGCAGCGCTTGCAGGTTCACCACCTGGTCCCGAAAGGGAGTGGTAGGAACCTTGGGCACGTATCCAGGCCGGGGTCTCAGGATCACGTGAGAGTAAGCCGGCCCGAATTCAAGGCACGCTTCGTCAACGGAGAATGCGTGCAGGTCCCCAACCCTCTTAATAGAGGCCAGTGCAACCAGGAGCACTGTCTTCATTGACAGGAGCTTGAGCTCCACTGTTTGCAAAGGCTCAAAGGGAGCATGCTGCAGGGCAGTTAAGACCACTGCGAGGTCCCAGGAGGGAACGAGAGGGCGGCGAGGAGGATGTACTCCTGGCTCCTCTCAGGAACCTGATGACCAGGTCATGCTTTCCCACAGACTTACCTTCTATGAAGTCATGGTGTGCGGCGATAGCGGCAACATAGACTTTCAGGGTGGAGGGAGACAGCCTTCGCTCCAACCCATCTTGAAGGAAGGAAAGCACGACGCTGATCGGGCATTTCCGGGGGTCTTCTCGGTGAGAAGAGCACCAGCTGACGAAGAGGTTCCACTTCAACGCATAGAGGTGTCTCGTGGACGACGCTCTAGCGGAAGTGATGGTAGCCACCACCGGAGGTGGTAGGGTACTCAAACCTACCTGGTCCCGTCCTTTTTACAGGTCGGGACGAGGGTGCCATAGGGTGCCCCGTCCCTGAGAAAGAAGGTCCTTCCTCAGAGGTATGGGCCAAGGAGGTGCTGTCGCGAGGAGTATGAGTTCGGAGAACCAGGTCCTGGTGGGCCAACAGGGCGCAACCAGAAGGACCTGCTCCTCGTCCTCCTTGACCTTGCGCAGGAAATGCGCAAGAAGGCTCACTGGGGGAAACGCATACTTGCGGCCCCGCGGCCAGCTGTGCGCCAGTGCATCCGTGCCGACCTCGGTCAGGGAATAATACAGGGCGCAGTGGGTCGAGTCGTGGGAGGCAAACAGATCTATCTGTGCGTCGCCGAACTGGTCCCAAATCAGCTGAACCGTCTGGGGATGGAGTCGCCATTCGCCAGGGAGGGCTGAAACCGTGAGAGCTCGTCGGCTGCACAGTTCAGGGCTCCGGGAATGTAAATAGCATGAAGGGACCTCAGATGCTTCTGACTCCATAAGAGGAGGTGGCGAGCGAGTTGCGACATACGGCGCGAGCGTAGACCACCTTGATGGTTGATGTACGCTACTGTGGCGGTAATGTCTGATCGGACTAGTACGTTTTGGCCCCTGAGCAGCGCTCGAAAGCGGTGCAGGGCAAGGCGTACGGCCAGCAACTCGAGGCAATGACATGCCATACTGCAACATTACATGCGAGTATCACCGGGCTTCAGGAGCAAGCTTGCTCAACACCTAAGTGTGAAGAAATTCACTGAACCTTCAGGGGCATTTCTGCTCAACACCTGAGTGTGATAAATCTCACTGAATTTTTCAGGAGCATTTCTGCTCAACATGAGGTGTGACAGCATGTCCATTGCACATGGCGCCCCAGCCCGTGGTGGCATCTGTTGAGACAACAACCTGCCGGGAAGCTCGTTCTAGGGGCACTTGGGCCCGTAGAAACTGAGGTTCGCCCACGGGTTGAGTAGTGACGGCAGGCCGGAGTAACTGGTACTCGAAGGTGCCGCGAGCCATGTCCACCTCGGGACTCGGTCGCGAAGCCAAAGCTGAAGCGGTCTCATATGAAGCAATCCGAGCGGCGTTGCCGCGGCTGCAGATGCCATATGCCCCAGGAGCCTCTGAAAAGATTCAGTGGAACCGCACTCTTGTCCTGGAACTGTCTCAGACAAGTCAGCAGTGACTGTGCGCGCTCACTCGTAAGCTGCGCGGACATGGCGACCGAGTCGATGTCCATACCGAGAAAAGAGATCCTCTGCACGAGGCAAAGTTTGCTCTTTTCCCAGTTGACCTGAAGGCCCAAGCGAGCTAGGTGCCAGAGCACAAGGTCCCTGTGTTCGCAAACCTGGTCTCGAGAGTGAGCTAGGATCAGCCAGTCGTCGAGATAGTTCAGGATGCGAACCCCGTGAACCCGAAGGGGAACAAGGGCTGCCTCGACGACCTTCGTGAAGACGCGAGGAGACAGGGCTAGCCCGAAGGGGAGAACCGCGTACTGGTATGCCCGCCCCTCGAAAGCAAACCGGAGGAACGGTCTGAGTCGAGGAAGAATGGAGACATGAAAGTAGGCGTCCTTCAGGTCGATCGCTGCAGACCAATCCTGGGGCCGCACGCATTCGAAAATGCGTGGCAGTGAGCATCTTGAACGGCATCCTGTATAAGGAGCGATTCAGCACGTGCAAGTCCAGGATCGGTCGTAACCCACCGGTTTTCTTGGGGACAACGAAGTAAGGGCTGTAGAAGCCGGACCTCATCTCGGCTGGAGGGACAGTCTCGATTGCACCCTTCGCCAGCAGGGTGGCAATCTCGGCTCTCATGATAGGGGCATTGCCACCGACCAAAGTGGAGCGGACTCCCCTGAAGCGGGGAGGAGACCGTGCGAACTGAATCGCATAGCCGAACCTGATGGTGCAGGCGACCCGGCGGACAGACGGGGAAGCTCTACCACAGGCGTCCCCCCGGAGGGGCAGCGAAGCGGAGTAACTGGCCCGGACGTGGGTGGCATAGCGGCCCGGTGTGGGGGCACAGTTAGGCTCCGCGCCCGGACAGAGGAGGCCAGGGAAGGACCAGCGTTCCACGGGGGCGTGCTCTGTCGGGGGTCTGGCGACAGAGGGGGACAGGGCTGAGGCGGTCCGTGGACGACCCGCCGTGTCAACCGCCTCTGGGACAGAGGGGGACGAGGAGAGCGTGGCTTGTGGGCGGCACTCTGTGTCGTCCGAGAACTCTGTATGCTCAGAGACGAGAAATCAGTTCTTGAGTGAGGATTCTTCCCCAGCCCTCCACCGGGGAAAGGAGTGGCCCTGCTACCAACTCCTGGAAGAACTGAGACTTATCTCTGAGCAGCCCATCTCAAAAGCGCCGCTTAACCTGGCATTTAGCGGGGGGGGCGGGGCTGGAGAGGGCTGTGGCACCTTCCCTACGGTCTTCCAGAGCCAGCCCATTTCTGGTGAACGGGGGGTTGGAACCATGGGAGGGCGCCTTCGGCGGTGGGCAAACTGAGGGATCTGAGCGGACGGCGGGGCCGTCGGGCAGAATAACGTCAGTCTGCTCATGGGCGGTTGAAAGCTGTTGGGCGAAAGCAATCAACCGCACCGCCGAGGAGGCCGACCTGGGATATAGAGGTGTCGAGGCAGACGGATCTGCCGACATTCTGTACATCAGACCGGTCAGCCCCCAAAGGTAAGCATCACCCGACACCGAGAGCGTACGGCCACTTTCGTCGCTCGGAGAGCAAGGTCAGTGGCGGCGCGCGGCTCATTGAAGAGCCTCGGGTCAGTCCCGCCCTCGTGCATGTCCGTGAGCATCTGGGTCACGTAGACCAGCAGAATGGTGACGGACGCAGTGAGGCGGCTGCCTGTCCTATGGCGCTATAGCATTTCGCCACAGATTAGTGTAGACGAAAAAACTACAGGCTTCGGACGGGTGCTTAGGATTGCGCCGGGAAGCACTCTGAGGACACAGTAGCATCGCAACAGAGCGTTCAACCGGGGGGACCCCAGTGTACCCATGGGCAGCTGCCAGTGAGGGGAGGAAAGGCGGGTGAGACCAACGAGCGGTCCCGAGAAGACCAGGGGGTCTACCAGGACTTCGAGATCTCATCATGCACGTCCGGGAGGAAAGATATTGGGGTTTGCCGTGGACGCGGGTCGGCGGCCTCACCCAAAATCAATCGTCCCAGGAAAGCATGGCCGCCTAGTGATGCTGCTGCAGACACAGCATCATCCTCTGTAGCTTCAAATGAAAACGCACGGGCCACCCGAGGGTAGACTCGTGGAATCATCAGTTCACTAGCGGGCACCGTCATTGAAGAGGGGGGCTGGGGTCGTGGACTCTTTTTACAGAGTCGGCGTCCTTGTTCCAGACCAACACCCTCAGGTCACCCTGGCCACCAGCCGAAAAGACGGGGGGTGGAAGAGGGGACTCTCACTCTTGCGAGTTCACCGAGTCTCGACCTATATGACGCGATGATCACGTTCCCAGAGAGAACATGAGTCATCCACGAGCGCTGTTCAAGCATGATCAATAGCCCAACACACTAGACAGCGCTCGTGCCCATCAGAGTCCGATACCAGTCCGCTGCAACCTATTTTTAGAAATGCACGGGCGAACCGTCTTTAAAAAGACGTGCCGCGTGTGAGCTCTTTTGTGAGAGGAGAGAAAACTCTGCGATGTTGAAGCGGGCAGGGAGACACACACACACTGGCAGATCACTGCACAGAACAGCAGGCACTGTGAACTCGCCGCAGATCGCCGTCACACCAACACCGGAGAGAAAGGCTCGTCTCGTAGAGTGAAGTCAGAGATGACTGTGGAGTGAAGAAATACTCTTGGCTCCGAAGCGAAAACATATCTGCTAGATGCAGGACTTCCTCCTTATATACCCACGAGGTGGGGCGGAGTTACGTCATGCAAATTCCGCAGACCCATGGCATTTGCTTGCCATTGGCTCGTTTTGTATACTCGAAGTTGATAGGCTTTCTATGCGAAACCCCATTCGTCGTCATCCGACGGACCTCGGAGTGACGAACGAAAGGGAACCTTAATATTAGTAAGAAAGACAGATTTGTTAGAAAAAAGAAAGAAAGTTAGAAAGAATTAAGTTAAAGGTTAGTTAGAAAAAAAGAAAGATTAGTTAGATTAACTAGGCTTTTAGACTGGAACTGGTTGATTGAACAACTTTTCATCCTCCAGCATCTGCCACCAATCACTGCGAAACCCTGGATGGGTGTTTTCCGAGTCAAAGCCTTGCATTTCTCCTCGTTTTCCTCTTCCAACATAACCTAGAGGATTCATAAGAAAATTGTGACATTGATATCCAAATTACCTTATTAACAGTATATGTCACAGACTTCTCTCTCCGCTATGTTACACCTGAATATTTAAATTTGAGGAGCATAAAAATGAGCACGATCAAAAAGAATAATTGAAGACATGTCGCCAAATCATTACATTACAAATGTGCCAAAGAAAAAATACATACATACTGTCAAGCCAGCAGAAGTGTGCCGCCCTCCTAAATGAGTCTGTATCCACCAGACTTCTGAATTTGGAACAAACTAAAGACAGATTTAACAATCCAGAATCACCCTCCTCAATGACCACATGAAGAAGAGTTTCAGACAGGGCAGAGTCTGACAACTATTGGGTATTACAAACAAACCAAAAAATTAATACTTCTATTTCCAAACATCATGACCTAACCTCCCTTAAAACAGATTGTGCATTTGGGTGCAGGTAAAACCTGAAAACATTTAATTTAACAATGTATTTGCCATAAAGCTAATACAATAGTTTAAGAGATAAAAAAGGCTTGAAATCTGTTCGATCTTTTACAATATCTGCAATGTGAATAAGTTACGACAATCAAAGCTCAATGCAAATGTAGACTTTTTTTATAGAAATCACTTTAAGGACTACAACAAACAACTGGTAGGGACTACACAAGCTTCCTCCTGGGCTAGTGACATCACTAACCCTAACACACACGAAAAACTAAATTCATTGGAATCAGCCTGATGTCTTTTATGACAATTATTATGGATGTTGGGTTATCCGTAAAAAATGTTGTGGTGAAACAAAACTACCTTAATAACTTACCATTAGCATGAATACACCACAGTCCACACTGATCAACTGTGCTGGAACACCCTGGAATAAAAAATAAAAAAAATCTAAATGGATAAACTAACATTTTTATTTATACCTAAAGATAGCAAAGAAATAAAAATAGTTATATGGAAAAAGTGAACAGTTCCATTATATTTTGTTTATATATATTTTAATAAATATGCATATACACACACACACACACACACACACACACACACACACACACACACACACACACACACACACACATATATATATATATACAGTATGCCGTTTGCCTGCTTTTATCAAGACAGGATATAAGGTAATACATTTGAACATTACGTTCCTTATGTGAAAACATACCAGTGGGTTTGGTTGGTTTTGCAACTGGAAATCTGGGTTTCCTTCCTGGCACATATGTTTGTCCGTCCCCAGCGATCTGTATAAGGCCATGGTGAACTTGGTGAAACTACAAAAAACAGAAGTTTAGAATTATGGTGAAGTAATGCGGATTAAAATGGTGTTTTGTATTAAAACATGGCAGATTTGGTATATGTTTTGTTAGTGTTGCACGTGTATCATCAAGGCTGAGCTTGTCAATAATTCCAATAAATCAGCATGAGCTTTATTCTAATCAACAGATTAAGTTAACATGTAAACAAACGCTAATATTTAATGGTAATGATAACCTAAGTGTGTGTGTGTGTGTGTGTGTGTGTGTGTGTGTGTGTGTGTGTGTGTGTGTGTGTGTGAGAGAGAGAGAGAGAGAGAGAGAGAGAGAGAGAGAGAGAGAGAGAGAGAGAGAGATTGTGTCTGTTACAGTGACAATAGTTTAACCCTTTAAGGCCTTGTATTTTTGTATATATATCTTTTTTTTTATTAAAAAGAAAATGTGCATACAACCCATATATTTTAAATGCATTGTTTGCTTTAAATTAAATTAAGATTGTATGTTTGGCTATATTTCAGATCAATATATTTGTTTTCCGACATTTTAATCAACACTAACTTTATTCTCATCTGAATGATAAATAACTTATTTCTGTATAAAATAAAAAATCCCGAATAATCCAGACCAACCTGAGCGCACTATTTCTACAACATCATCAGTGCTGAAGTGGAACTACCAGATGCCACCGGCTTTTTATATATATATATAAATATAGCTGCGAGCAGCGATGAAGGGCCAAAGCTGGCGGCACCGCCACCCTGGTGCCTTTAGGTAACTAACCGGCTTGGGCCCGTAATCGCTGCTCGCAGCTATATTCTTGTTCTTGTAGTCTCTGCTAAGGATCTGTGTGGAGGACTTGTGTTGTTCTTGTGGTCTCTGCTGAGGATCTGTGTGGAGGACTTGTCTTGTTCTTGTGGTCTCTGCTGAGGATCTGTGTGGAGGACTTGTCTTGTTCTTGTGGTCTCTGCTGAGGATCTGTGTGGAGGACTTGTCTTGTTCTTGTGGTCTCTGCTGAGGATCTGTGTGGAGGACTTGTCTTGTTCTTGTGGTCTCTGCTGAGGATCTGTGTGGAGGACTTGTGTTGTTCTTGTGGTCTCTGCTGAGGAACTGTGTGGAGGACTTGTCTTGTTCTTGTGGACTCTGCTGAGGATCTGTGTGGAGGACTTGTCTTGTTCTTGTGGTCTCTGCTGAGGATCTGTGTGGAGGACTTGTGTTGTTCTTGTGGTCTCTGCTGAGGATCTTTGCAGAGGATCTGTCTGGTTCTTGTGGACTCTGCTGAGGATCTGTGCCGATGGCTGTCATGCCACAAGGCCTTCACAGGGGATTGACTTGTAAACACAGTCTCTTCTGACATTCAAGGCTCAGTTTAGGTTGTGTCTAGGTGCAGGTCCACAATCTGATCTGGATATGGACCGGATCCGACTGACTACGGTAACCTCGGGATAAGGATGAGACAGACCGACTAATATTAGCGTAGATACCATACCATTCTCCTTATGATGTAACAAGTACATTGGGTGTTATAGAACTATTAACTACAACTAGTGATGTAACGTTTGGCATTGAGGCTTTGAAGCTTGTATCAAATAAACAAAAACATCTCAGAGTAAAGCACTAAACCGGAGCTTTATTCATTTTGCCATAACCACGTAATCTGTGACGTCCTTTGTTTTCACACACAACCACGTGACTGCTTTGTATTCTGATTCAAATAACTTATTTATTAAATTAAACAGTCCAAAAATGTCTTGGTCGTCTGGGATGCAAATGCAGATTTTTCTACCTTTTGACCACAAGATGTCATTAGTGTGCACGTGTTGAAAAGCTTTGAGCAATGAACCCTTTTTCGGCACAATTTGATGAAAGCCTCAAACACTTCAGAAAGCCTCAGTTTCCCATCACTAACAACACTTCTGTTTTTTTTTTTTATTACACAAATGTGCCATTATTATAATTTATGCGAATGTTACATTAAATTTATTACATTTGGCCGAGATCAGGAACAAAACACATCGTGCTCAAGACTTCCTGTCTACCTGGTTGGGTGTTACTAGCCCCTGCTAATTTGGTTGTAGGGATATACCAGAAATCTTTTCAATTCTCATTATTTTTTTACATTGAAGTTTCATGGGCAGTTTTAAAAAGTTTTTCTACAGAACATAAAAGTGAAATTGTGTTTGAAATTGGATGGAGACAGACTTTTTGTTCCTGTTATGTTGGTAAAAAATCATGACTAGTTTCACCTTTCAATGCAACAACTCACTTGTTTATTTCCGGAACCCAAAATCAAAACAACAGCGCACCTACGGTGGCCTCACAGTCTCAGAATGTGCAACGTAAAAAAGGCATTCTTAATGTATGCTTCATCTTTAATTTTTAATTTGTAAATTTGATCAATAAATTCAATTATTTAGAATGATAAGATACTATATGGCTGTTACCCTAGGTAGGGCTGATCAAATTAAATCGTTTACACTGTTTTAAATATGAGTCAATTAAAAGTCGTTGGAAAGAATGATACTTTTAAACATAACACTAAACCGTCATTAGGTGTCTCCAGGCGACCGTCTTAATGAGCGAGTCATTGACTCATTCGTTCAAACAATTCGTTCGAACGACTGAGTCATTCATGAATAAGACAGATGTTTATGGATTGGTCATTGAATCTTTGAGTCAACCAATTCGTTCAAAATGCTGAATCATTCAGTAATGAGAAAACACGTTGCTGTGAGATGCGCAATGGTTCTGCTGTGATCTTTGTTTAACTATTTTCGCTGCTGAAACTGAAATAAAGTCAATATTGCATCTAAAATGTAAGTGACTCTTGTAAGCACCTGCCGAGCCAGAGACTGATCTCATCACGCACGCCGAGCCAGAGACTGTTCACGTCCCGTCTGCCCAACCTGTCCCTGTTCATTTCCCGTCTCCCCAGCTTGTCCCTGTCCCAGAGCCTGCCCCTGAGCCTTTTCTTGACTCTGTCACTCTCCCCAATAATTTTTTGGGGGAGGGCCATAGAACCACCAGAAAGGTCTTCACCACCATGGCCGCCCGAAGGGTCTTCACCGCCATGGCCGCCCGAAAGGTCATCACCGCCATGGCCAACCAAAGGGTCTATTCCGCCATGGCCACCTGCACAGCCTGCTCCGCCCTGGCCGCCTGCTCATCCTGCTCCGCCCTGATCCCCTGATCTGCCAGCTACGCCCTGGAGGCTTCCTGCTCCGAGAAAGCCACACCCTTGTCAGCCTCCAGGGCTTGCACAAATGGCAACCTATCACGGTACCACACTTAAATTCACTGAGCTCCTGAGAGCGACCCATTCTTTCACAAATATTTGTAGAAGCAGTCTTCATGCCTAGGTGCTTGATTTTATTAATCAACTGTAGCCATGGAAGTCATTGGAAGTCACATAGTATATATCTGTACCGCAAAATGTTTCAAAAAGTCACTATTTTCAATGACGTATGACTCGCATTGACGGGAATATCTGATCTGTCTGCTTACACGGCAGGCGCAAATGCACATCATTTGCATCTGCAACTAAAATCTTCACTCTGGGCGAATAAATAATGTCTATCATAAGCCATTGGCTAATAAATTCATAGATTTTACTCACCAGTGTGTGTGTTAGAGGCTAAGTATAAGTATAGATATATTTTTCTCTTGCTCTACACTCTGACACTCTGACTGAGCGCT
Organism: Chrosomus eos; assembly: GCA_036326025.1. Classification (NCBI taxonomy): domain Eukaryota; kingdom Metazoa; phylum Chordata; class Actinopteri; order Cypriniformes; family Leuciscidae; genus Chrosomus; species Chrosomus eos. Next base: position 139,330 of record JAZAVI010000087.1, on the reverse strand, counting down.
TAAAGGGGTTATATAATGCCATTTTTGTACAAGTTAATATGAATCTTTAGGGCCTAAATACAAACTTTGTAATATATTTTTATTAAAAATTCTCATTAGTATTTTAATAAAACACTAATTTTACCTGCTCAAAAACACCTCTGTTTTCAGCACGCCATTTCAGTGCATATGCCTTTAAATGATAATGAGCTTTGCTCACTCCACCCCTCTGTTCTGTGCGTACAGTTTTTAATAACACAATAACCATAATGCGTTGTTCATTATAAACGTGGGATTATGAATTATATTGAGAACGTCGTAACGTTACATAGAATACATGCCTTAATGTACCCTGAGTGTAAACATTAGCCACATTCATCATGAAGCGTGCAAGCGATTTGCAAAGATTAATATTTAAAGGTTAATAAAACGTTACACTCACTTCTTCTGGAGGTGCAGCAGGAACACGTATAGTTGGAACCGATTCCTTTTTCAGGAGCAGCTTCTTACCAAAGCCATACTGACCCTCCTCGTTTATATAGCAGTCTGGTGTGAAATGATTCGCGCAAACATAAAAGCATTGACGTTGATCGTGGGGAATATTCCCATCGTAAACAAAACTCAGCCTCTGCGTCTTCAGCGGTTCGGATTTAGGAACATTAAAATGACTGCTGTGTTCGTTATTACATCCAAGAACAGAACACCACATTCGCTTAGATGCCATTCTGCTCCAGTGTATCAACAATGACGGACTATGAGGACAGCTCACTCAGGGCGGTACTGTGTTGAAACGCTGCTGTCAATCAACAATCGTGGGAGAGGCATCCGTTTTATCATCACATCACAACGAACAACATCACAAAAACGAACGGCTGAATTTGAGAAGAGAGAGAGAGAGAGAGAGAGAGAGAGAGAGAGAGAGAGAGAGAGAGAGAGAGAGAGAGAGAGAGAGAGAGAGAGAGAGAGAGACTTACATACCACGCAGAATTGACACGCTACATGTAACATTTTTTTTTTTAATTTTAACGAATTTTATTAAACAGATTTTTTGTACATTTTTTGTACATTTTGTAAACATTTAATGAGTTTTTAATCTCTGACCTCTGTTAGTCTTTTTAACAAAACACTGAAAGACGTGAATGATGCATCAACCATTAAATTATACCCATGTTAGTCTGTTAATCTGTTTATTATGAAATTTTTTATTCATATGTTACAATGTTTTGGTTCTAATTACTAATGTACTATCATAAAAAAACAATGCTTGATTGGTGTTTCTTAATTATTCATTTGTAATTATTTCAAATAATGAGAATCACATATGATTAAAACTCATCTCATATTAATGAAATTTTAAAAACTGTCTTTATATTTACAGCATCATTATGTTTTCTTTATTCATTAGGTTATGTTTGTGAGTTTCACCTCGCTAGCCTGGCAAGCCAGACCTACATCAAGATGTTAGGACTGGGAACTCCCAATTGGCATACCTCGACCGAGGGGCGGGATAAACGGTTGTCTTTCAAATTCCCTCTGCATGCAATAGGACAGCGCTACAACCAACCAGAGCAACGAACGGCTGTGGCTGAGTGAGTCCCATGCGTTTTTCCACCAGCGCATCTAGCTGATATATTAAACTTTTGCCGTATCCGGTCGGCAAAACTCCGAACACATCTTCCTTTTTTAAGAATGACTTAAGTGACGTTCTCTTAACTCCAAATCATCCAGACTCGCGGCCAAAACCGATTCTAAAGACCGCTGTTCGCCAGCAGCATCTTCCTTGTTTTCAAGTAGCAAGGAAATCACCTATGGAAATCACGCTGGGGAACGGAACCGTCACAACTCTGCCGTCATTATGTTAAGCCCGCCCACCAACTCTATACACGATGTGATTGGCCTGACCAGAGTTTGTTTTTTTTCAGCTCGAATGCCAACGGAGAGTTGCTAGACCACACTTTGCTGCAAAATACTTTTTGCTGCCGCTAGGGTGCGTCTAGATTTCTAGGCTATCACCTCGCCTCTTTCAGTTGCAAAATGGGGGTGGTATGTTGTCTACCAACTGAGACTAAGTGAACCATGCTTACCCACCAAACCTTTGTACTTTGCAGGAACTCTTCTCTGTTTCACAGTGTTACTACACCGCAACACAGTCTTATGAGAATTTATAACAATTTGTATGAGATCATGATATCATTACTAATTCAAACCTAAACTTGACCATGGTTGTATTTTGGGGCGACTATAAACATTTTAATACAATCTTAGTCGTACTTTATAATATCGGTTTTGTGTACAAATTTAGTAAAACATTTTGTTCAAGTACTTGTACAAATTACCATGCGTTGTCATGAGAGTATTGGCTTTATGTGACAAATAGGTTTGCTGATGTTACTGCAATTATCTGGTAATTTACTGTCATGTTTAACTTGATAAAGTAATGATAATGGTGAGGCGTTAGGTGTTGAAAAAAAAGTGCAATGTGGTCAGAGCAAACTTGACTTCCTCTGCTGTCTGGCTAAGAGCTGCAGTAGAACTTCATCATACATGTGTGGAGGAACCAGGTTTCATTAGATTCAATGGTTTTATTCAACCAGTAACATGAGGATCATTCTGCTTCAGCTCTGTGAGTTTATAACATATGAAAATATTTACATGAGCTTAAACATAAATTGTATAATAAAGGTTCACAGTGGTTTTATGGCTAATTAAACATAAATTGTAATGCATTTATTTTTTTCTTATAGATGTATTAATCTGTTGTCGAGCTGCAGTCTCAGATCAACTCACTGATTTGGGATCAAATGTGACCATAAACTGTGATCTTGATGAAAATGAGGTTTATTGGATTTTACTGAAAACACCAGATCCTCCAACAGTGATTCTACGATCAACCTCAAATCCAACAGCACCTTTTTACTCAAATAAAACATTCAGAAAGAAATATTCGCTGCAATTTAATCATAATCTAGTTATTAATAATGTGACTGCTGATGAATTAGGAGTTTATTACTGTATGAACACACACACACCTCCAAAACTGAGCAACGGCACCAGACTGCACTTCACCGGTGAGTACATTTACTAATTCATATTGATAATCACTATGAATATTTTCAAATAGTTATTTATACATTTGTAATTCAGTACTTCAGTTTTTGGAGCACCTATAAACATAAGCAGTTAATGGTAACTCCACACAAAGTTGAATATGTTATATATTTACCTACAGTACACAATTGCAGTCATTGTGCTTCAGAATATAGCAGTTGTTACTGTAACAGATTATGAACACTTTCTTTACAGAATCAACTCAAATAATTGAGTGTCACAATCAGACAGAGGTGGAGTGTATTGATCAGAATCAGACACAATGGCAGATTATTATCATCATATCTGGACTGATGAACGGGCTTATGGTCATTGTGCTGATCGGTGAGATATCAATGCTCTTCTTCATAGAAAGCTAAAGTTATAGTGTAAAATCTTTATTTAGGCTTTTGACTTATTTTGACATTTTAGTTGACTTTATATATAATAATACAACCATTAAATAATATTGAATCTGAATTCATTGTTCGATTTTTAGGACTGGTAAAGGTTTTTATTGTTGGAAACAGAAGGTCTGCAGAAGAATCACAACTCAACACTGATCTACAGCAGACACGAGTTATAGAAGAGCATCAGGATCAGTTACAGGTAAGAATTCATTGATGAAGATCTTGATAATATTGTTGGATTCCTGCTGACCTTCTACTCCAACAGCATCCTATCATTTGTTTGATGAAACAATAACTTTGATCCATGGACAGCTACAGTTTATATTGTTTTCTTCATTGCTCTTTCAGTATGCTGAGGTGGATTTTTCCAAGTTGCGTAGAAACTTTCGGTCCAGTCAAGTCAACAGCACTTATGCTGCAATAAAGCCGGCGAAATCATGAACGTATGAGTATGATGGGCTACTTATTTTGTTCACTTCTTGAACCTCTAACCACAAACTGTTTGGCAGATCTTATAATAGATATTACCCACATTTACCACGATAAGATTCTTTAGATCAGAGGGTTTGCAATGCAAAGCCTGCCAAAAATCCACTGGAAAGTTTAGAGAGAAAGATGTCAAAAGAAAATAAGCTAACACTGACACAATTTTATGTGCTTTGATTTATCACTGCATCAATTATTTTGTTTAAAAAAGCAAACAGCATCAGTTAAATGACCAAAGGTTTAACTCCTGGGGTTTATCAAAAAAAGGTGCTTGCAAATAAATAGTATAAATATTTTTGTATGGAAAAGCATTGTCCTAGTATTTTATATATATGTATATATATATATATATATATATATATATATAATATATATATATATATATATATATATATATATATATATATATATATATATATATATATATATATATATATATATATATGTATATATATGTATGTATGTATATTTATGTACACATATATATATATATGTGTGTGTGTGTGTGTGTGTGTGTGTGTGTGTGTGTGTGTGTGTGTGTGTGTGTGTGTGTGTGTGTGTGTGTGTGTGTGTGTGTGAATATGAATATGATTGTCTTTAATACATTCCATTTTTAGACATTGTTAAATTCACAGTTAGGTTTACAATTGTTTTGAATATATAAATAGTATATTAATAGTATAAAATGACAGTATCTAAAATGTGAAAATTTGCCCAGACATTTATGAAAACATCCTTATGCTGAAAACACAATTAAATTAAAACCGGTCTTCTCTAGAAGTTGTTGCTTTATATTCAATAAATAAACCTATATTTTTATGTATACGTTTTTGTGCATTTTTTACATGTCAGAAAATTATGAATAGCCTGAAAAATCTGCAATACTTAGTTGTTACTTAGTTGTACTGCAATAGTTGTTTAGCCGGGTATCTCTGGTAATGATGGTATAATTCCTCATGGAAACAGCATTTTATTCAATAATAAGTCAATCAAATTTCAACATGACGTTAAATAATGTCACTATTGATAAATTAGGACGTTATGATCGTATGAACACAGACACACTTAAAACATCATTGTTAGATTCATTAGTAAAATGAATAATACATAAAGTAAAAACAAAAAAAGCAAAGTCTAAAGTTCTTAGGAAATGTCACATCTCACGTTTGTATCACTTCTGTTGTAATGTTATTGATGTCATATTTGTATATTAGATGTATTTATTCTATGTACATACATATGTACAATGCAATTTGTCCATTTGCTAAACAACTGACTTCATTTTCAACTGAACTCAACTGAAGTGCAAAACCAAAACCAGAAGTTTGTTCCACTGGTTTGGTCACTAGACAACCAATTACAAACAGAGTCTCTCAACTTTGTCTAGAGTGGAGGTTTAGCCTAACCTTAAACCAAGTGCAGTGTTTTTTTCCAGTACCATTAATGTATCTCAGTTCTCACAGTTGTCTAAACCTCAAATGGAAAAAACACCATTATGTGTTATTTGTTTGTTTACTATGTCTACACAGTGAACATTTAATGCGTTTGCCAAGTGTGTTAGTGTATGTAAAGCACCTTCAAACCTAATACTAAAGTTTAAAGTATGTTGCTATGAACATCCAAAAGTTATTAGACTGCATCTGTGAAATCAGTTTCACATTAATCTAGGGTCATTCTCAGAGGCTTCTGAGAATGAAAAAAAAGTTTAAACTAGGCCTCATGGGCAACAGCAAATGCACACTAGTGTATAAATATGATGTAAACACAAATAAGCAGAGTCATGCATGAAACGCCCCAGTGCTGTTGGACTAATGCTGCTTTCATGTGCTTTATCAAGTTTACTAGTTAAAAATTGGACATAAACGCCCTCTCGTGTCATATTTATCACTGGGAAGCTTGCAACATTTGGTTGTCAATGAATGGGACGCTAAACACCTTAACGCTGGTTGCCACCTGTCATAAAACACAAGCAGCTACTGCCACATAAAAGCATGTTGTCAGATATGACAGACATGACACTCTACCCACACTCCAAGAATTAGCTTGCCAGTGTGGACTTTTTTTTTTTTTTTTATTCCCCGAAAATGACTGGTTAATCACCCCAGTCTGCAGGACATGCCGATCAACAGGGAGCGCAAACAGCAACCTTTACCTCAGACTCCGCTATCTTGTACAGAGAGAAAGTTGCCATTATTTTGCTAGTCCTGAAATGGGAAATATTACATTAATCTTAATGTTTACTTAAAGGGATAGTTCACTTTGAAATACATTTTTGGTATGTTTTAGCTTACCTCAAGGGCATCCAAGATGTAGGTGTCTTTGTTTCCACAGTAGTTTAAATTTTGATATTTTTAGGTCAAACCGTTCTTGTCTGTCAGTCATATAATGCAGGTCTATGGTCACTATCTCAAAGAACATACACAGAGAAGTCCAAATTAAACATGATTTAATGACTCGTAAATGTAAGTACACATTGATGGCCTAAGACACGAAACGAGCGGTTTGTGTGAGAAAACGAACAGTATTTATATCGTTTTTACCTCTTGTAACCACAGCCACGTCCAAGTGATCTGAGGGCGCGGGCGCTTCGTCTGTGGTTACAAGAGGTAAAAACGATATATATATACTGTTCGTTTTCTCACACAAACCGCTCGTTTCGTGTCTTAGGCCATCAATGTGCATTTACGAGTCATTAAATCATGTTTAATTTGGACTTCTCTGTACATGCTCTTTGAGGTGGTGACCATAGACCTGTATTATATGACTGACAGACAAGAACGGTTTGACCTAAAAATATCAAAATTTAAACTACTGCGGAAACAAAGACACCTACATCTTGGATGCCCTTGAGGTAAGCTAAAACATACCGAAAATTAAAATTCAAAGTGAACTTATCCCTTTAAAATATCTTTAGAGAGCAGTATTTTTTTTTTCTATTTTTACCCAAAATAGGTCAATGTTAGCATTATGTAACGGTAAACTCTCTCAACGAAATGTATGTTTCATTCATACTCTACACTGGAGAAAGTTTGATGTAGAAAGTTTACAATGAGACTCATAGGAGTAATAAAACTCATGACATTCCAGGAAATCCCTAATATGGGCAAAGACATCCAGCTATCACTGAAGCTGAACAAAATGCAGATAGAGACATTTCAAATGATTAAACCTGTAGTTATAATGCAGTTATAAAATAATATGATTTTTGCCCTTATTCCGTGATAAGAAAAGCCACATCAGTTCACAGAAGGAAGTTATTTCAAACTGGTTGCCATTAAGTGTAATTTAATCTTTTGTATGAAATTGTGTGATTCTTGGAAATAAATAAATACATAAATCAAGTTAAGATGAATTTGACTGATTCATTTTTTCTCTCTCAACATTTCTATAGATATCGCAATATATCTTTTGGCCATGATAATCATAACCCATCATAATCTTGTCTTGGGCGTTGACAAGTTTTTTCATAAACACTTTTTGTTATTCTGGTTGAAATTATCTCCTGAGAGCAATCAATAATAAAAGTGGTCTTAATATTAAAACATGTAGGCTACATATACGTACATGCACGTAAAAAAATTTTTCGTGTATAAATTGCACAATAAATACAAAGCGTGCTATAAAGACACATTTCATGAGATCGGGTTGGTATTTCCATACCTCCGTGCATCTGCTCATAGAAACACACATCATCAGTGCACTCTTTAAGGCTTTGCAGAGTTGTAGACAAACAGTCACCAAGTGTTGCAAACAAACAGCAGCCTCTTTTTACAGCTTCAGCAGTCATGTGGTACAAATAAGAGCTCTGTAAGATGTTTACTCTTATCATTACTGTACTGATAATGTGCTTTGAGACATAGCCTATTTTAACGCCGTCTCTCATGACGCTTTGCTGAATCTGCTCTGGCTGTGTGTTTTGGAGGATTCGTGGCTTTAGAGACGCTCTGAAGGGAGTGGGGGGGTCTCATACTTTCAAAGCTAGCTCACTATTGCTAGCCGCTCTGAAATGGCTTAGCCTACCTTTAACATCTCATTGTTGAGTGAAAAAAACGACCCCAAGTGGCTTCAACCGGAAGTCCTGGTTCACTTTACAATGTCAGTTTATTAACTGTGTCTGTATCTATCTATACAAATCAGTTGACATTTAGTAACATTCAGTGTCATATGCCTGTATTTATTCTGAAGTGTTCCTTCTCATGTTATTGACAGAGAAGCTGCACAGCCTGACAAGACCTGCTTCTATTAAGGCTTTGAACAGAATGAAAGAGCAATGATAGGACAGACATTAGACAAATTAATTTATATGACTCACATTCCAGTTATTATTTTCTGAAGTTGCTATTTTCATATTGAGCTCCTTTGTGTGCAGCTGTAAACGCATAGAGGATATGTGATTTTAGTTTGTATAGGCCTGCCTAGCAGTCAATCTTCTTCTTCTTCTTCTAGCTTCTAGCTCTAACTAAGTTAAGAGTATGTTTGTTAGACTCTCAATGGCTTAATATCACATACAAAGTTAAATAAAAAATAAAAACATATACGTATATTAAGACATATAATGAAAAGAAACCCCCACGATGACTGAACCAATCAAATCTTTTCAAATATGCTGTGAGAGACTCACAGATCTGAGACTGTGAGATCACTCCGTAACCCAGATTTATTTCCTCTATGCAGTTGCCCAGCAAACATCTCTTTCTGACTGGAAACACCACAGAGCTGTAAACGACACCTTAACCACACAGAGCACAAGCTGAACACACACTCACGGCATTTTGATTTTAATGTACGGTTGTTGGTCAACGTTTTCTCAAAAGGCATAAAAGAGAGATAAAAAGGAGAAACTTAAGGTAAAGCAAATGAAACATGTTCTTTTTTTTATTGTGTAAAGGTATGATTTGTCATAGATCTACGCATATGAAGCGTCTGGGTTTCGAACAGTTATTAAAAGTGATTAACAAGTAAATTATGGAGGATGTGGGGTCCAGTGGACTACCCCGCTCCATTTTTCTTATTCCCTATAACCAGTCCGTGTCGGTCAGGCGGTAAATTGAGTGTTAGTTAACATCCCTCATTTAATAATATTAACAAAACTAAGAAATCATCATTATAAAACATGTCTTCTCATGCACTCATATGAATGGATGCAAAATCAGAACATTTGTATTGTATCTATTTCAGCATTGTTGTATTGTTTATTGTATAATGGACACAATACTGAAACCTGTTCTTATTATGGTCAGTCCGGTTCTTAAATACGTAGATATATTTAGTTTATGTTTTGTCTCATTTAGTTTGCAGAGACTTGTCACATGATGCCATTGTTCAGTGGGCTATTAATATTTACTTCTCACATCCTCCACCAATTCTGGCACCAGCACTCCTCTCTCACAAGGTCTTCCTCCTTGAATAATTACCTCAACCTGGACTACAATACCCAGAATCCTTTGCTTCCCACCAACTTCTCCCGCATGTTCCCATTTCACCTCATTAGTGTTTTATTATCTTATTAGTGTACTTATACAGTATTCAGGCCTCATCTTACATTAATTTGACAACATTTAAAAAGGATTTCACTTCCATATGTTCTCCATCGAAACTAGAGTTTTCAAAAAGTTTTTCATAGACTCTAAAATATTGGAAAATGCTAAAATCATCTTACTGTGCAAGCATAAACCCTGCTAAAATCTCACTCAGATGATGTATAGAGACCAGAAATATTCAGTTTCTCGCTGTATTTTTCTGGCACGATCATTTTATAATTTTATCAGCATTCTTTATTTCTATTCTGGCCCTGTCCCAAATGGGACACTTCATTTGTACTTTAGGTCTTGTGGACTTACAATGGCTGCTGCGTGTGTGTGTGTGTGTGTGTGTGTGTGTGTGTGTGTGTGTGTGTGTGTGTGTGTGTGTGTGTGTGTGTGTGTGTGTGTGTGTGTGTGTGTGTGTGTGTGTGTGTGTGTGTGTGTGTGTGTGTGTGTGGCATTACGTCACTAAAGTGCGGACTCATAGGAAGACCGCGAGTGCTTGGGTGACTCTCTCATTTGACGACTGTGCTGTTTTTTTTCTTAAAGCCCCCCTGTAGTCAAAAAGGTTATCCCTTAAAACTCATGTTTGATCACCATAATGAAATATTTAAATGTTTTTTTCATGTTAAAAAATCTTCATGCCTTAAAATAGCTTGAATGGAACTCTCTACACCCTTGCCTCATTTAGTATACATGGATCTATGAATATGCTAATTAGCCCCGCCCCCACTCACTCCCACCAGCTCACAGATTCACTCGGCCAACTTACTGAGGTAAACGCTGCACAATGGTAAATGGTATCGCTCTCTACAATGTCGGACACATAACGGTAAATAATATGATTAGTATTTTGCTTGATCAAACCGCTAATAATGTGTTGCTAATGTTACACAAACTATGTTCCCGTTCTCCTTACAATCACTTTAACCAACTCAGAATGTCAGTGGAGAAAGGCATATAGTTCATCATAACATCGTAATATACAATATACACCCGCTATTGATAAATCTACCCAATTTTTCATATCAACAGAAAAATATACCGGGATAACCTCTTGAGACTCCCCTGCTCACCCATGATTTTGGGTGAACTAACTTAACCCTTTAAGGAGAAAATACTCAGCAATGGTCTTGACTTATGAATTTGCATGGTTTGTCTTAAATGTGCATTGTGTAATATCTGTTGACAGAAATGCAATATCAAATACATAATTATGTTTTCAGTGGTGTATAAAGACCTTATATAATGACGTTATTCTTCACAATAACATATCGTTTTAATAATTAAGTAAACCCAATTTCTTAGATTATCTTTGTAAAGAAACCTCATTGCTGAACTGGCTACTCTCTGCAGTCTCAGACGACGACAAATTCTCCTGTCGGCCACTGTAACTTCTGCTGGTCGCAACCTCACCACTAGATGCTGCTAAATATACACCGTGCACCTTTAAAGCACATTGAAACACCACATAGACATAAACAACCTTAAAAACTAGATGTTCACCGCAGGGGGACTTTAACTGAAACCATGCGATAGTCATATTGAAAAGGAAATGAGTCATTTATGAGAAAACATTTACTTTTAGTGAAAATCTTACAACTTGTTTATTAAAAATTCAAACGTTTATTATGCCTACTGTTTCATCCACACTGTTAATTGGGTTTCAAACATAAAAGTTCTTTGCTCCTCTGAATGTACCTGAGAATACTGAAGTCAATTTTAAAGCAGCAGATATATAGGCAGGTTTTTTTTTTTTTTTTACATTCTTATGAAGCTCTAACATCCAGTTTTCTCAACAGACAACTAGATCCCAACCTATCAGACTGGAGAAGAGCAGACAAATAAAGGTAAACTCATAGTAAAGAATCTTGTGCTCCTCAGTCTGCAGAGCTGCACAGCAGATCTATGTTCTATAGCAGTAAACATTTACACAATTTCTGTCTCAGTTCTTTGTTCTTCTGAAGGGAAAAGCACAGATTAAAATCTTTTTCTTAAGAAAAATATGATTACGGCTAAAATAACTAATAATACTACAGGTAATACAATGTAAACCCAGCGCACCACATCATGACTTGTTTCTTCTCTTTGGTTTCCATGATCAATTGATTCATTTCTTTTTTCTGCGGTTGATTCTGCAACCAAAAAAGTAAAGAAAAACAACATTACTGAACTGTGATAAAGACAACAAATCAGTTTATAATTCTGATTCAAACATTGTAGTGGTTGACACATTTTTTAATATTTAACAAAGTTTCACACACCGTTGATGATCAGCTGTACAGTCTTCTCTTCATTTGATGGAGTGATTTGGCAGATGTATTTTCCAGCATCAGTGTGAGTGAGATCTGTGAGTTTGATGGAGTAGTTTCCTCTCTCATACTCTAATGGGAATGTTTCAGCTCTGTTCTTGTAACGAGGCTCCTGTGACTCTAGTGAATCTTCACCCTTGACTATATCATACACAAGCTTGCTGCCATTGTGTCTCCAATGCACATTAATGTCTTTAAGTTTAACAGGATCTTTGGTTGAAGAACACGGCAGAACAGCTGAATCCCCAATAACGGCCTTTACTGTTTCCTGCAGACACACTGAAATCACAGAAACTGTTTCTGTAAACACAATCTGACATTATACATGTGGCACATTTGCTTTTTTACAAATGCATACATTTGTTTTGTGCTCACCTTCACTTATCAGCACTGAAAATACACAGATGGAGCAGCAACTGCAAACAGAAATAGAAGCATAGCAACTTTTAAACAATTGTACAAAGCTTGAATACACAAACAATAATACAAATCTTTAAAAAAAAAACATTAATAATCAGCCAAAAGTCTTATGAATATCATGTAGCTCGAAATACCATCTGTTTAGTGAGCTCACTTCTTGGCAGCAACAACGTGCTGATATTCTTGCATATATCAGCACAGTAACTTTTGTATTGCTAAAAAAAATATATATTTATATATATATTATTTATTTATTTTTAGCAATACAGAGTTTAGTTGGGCACGTGTCAAAGCATAAAAGTGAGAAAGCATAGCGCTACGCATGCAGTGAAAGAAAAATCTGTAGTTGACCGTAACCCTTCTGCTAAAACATTGAATTCACTGTAAACCTACGCAAACTACTCTTATTAACTAAAACTACTCAGAAGGTAATGCAAAATGCTAACAACTAAATCAAAATTAGTTACAGCAGATAAAGCATGCAAAAAAAAAAAAACTGATAATAAAGAATGAACCAATTCATGTTTAATGTATTAACAACACTTAAAGGGATACTCCACCGGTTTTTCATATTAAACTATGTTATTCCCTTAACTAAGACGAGTTGATACATACCTCTCTCGTCTCAGTGCGTGCACTATATCTCTCTGTATTGCCGCAAAACTATGTTAGCACTTAGCTAGCACAGTGCATTAAATATGGGCCAAAAAGAGAAGCGACCAAACACTTCCTCGTTTTCCCTATTTAAACACAGTTACTCGAGTAGTGTAACTCGACCTAGGCTGGTGACACAAAATAAAACATTGCGCTTTTCTAAGCGTTTAAAATTGATGTAAATAACAGGGGGCAATATAGTCATCAATTTTAAACGCTTAGAAAATCACAAGGTTTTATTTTGTGTCACCAGCCTAGGTCGAGTTACACTACTCGAGTAACTGTGTTTAAATAGGGAAAACGAGGAAGTGTTTGGTCGCTTCTCTTTTTGGCCCATATTTAATGCACTGTGCTAGCTAAGTGCTAACATAGTTTTGCGGCAATACAGAGAGATATAGTGCACGCACTGAGACGAGAGAGGTATGTATCAACTCGTCTTAGTTAAGGGAATAACATAGTTTAATATGAAAAACCAGTGGAGTATCCCTTTAAAAGATTTCCTTTTAATTACAGTTGATATATAACATTTGACAACCAAAACACATGCAGGCCGAACACTAACACGAGTAACAACGTCCATTGTTTTAGAAGTGACTCGTGTGTCCAAACATTTCTGCATTTCATTCAGAATTCACTTACCTATTCATCATGGTGGCCTAATATTATCAATATAAGTTTTATTTGACTATATTGCATATAAATATTTCTCAAATTTAAGTGAAATGCTACTTTTTGAACAGAATGTATGGTAGCTTCCGTAGGCCATGCGTGATACGTCAAACATCAGACGTAAGTGACGTCAACAGTAATCACGTGAACTGATCAGACATGCGCAGATATTCGTTATTCTTTCTTACATTTTGAGAATTAATATCTCCCAAATGTTGTCATAATTTACTCACCCTCAAGTTGAGGGTGTATATTCTTCACCAATATATTGAAGAATGTTGGAAACCAGACGGTACAGTTGACGGTAGCCATTGACTTCCTTAGTATTTTTTTCCTACTATGGCTACCGTCAACTGTCTGATTACCAACATTCTTCAATATATTTCCCTTTGTGTTCAACAGAAGAAAGAAACTCAAACAGGTTTAGAACAACTTGAGGGTGAGTGATGACAACATTTTTGGGTGAACTATCCCTTTAATTTCAACAATAAAAAAACATGACCAAAAGCTAGACAGAGTATTGGGCTAGTTTCACTGAAAATAATCAAGTTATATACATAATAATAAAATAAGCCGAGCTGATCTTTTCAGTAGGTCGCTATACTCGTCCTTCCATCTAATGTGATGTTTGTGAAATGAACAGCAGTGAATGAGTAAATGTACCCAGACTTACATGAGAATGAGAGTGAAGCTTCTTTCTTAAACTCTTCTGAGAAAATGATGCTTTCTGGATCCTGATCCTCAAGTGAAACATTTATCTGAATGATGTTTCATATATTCCTGCTGCCATTGTGTCTTTAAAACATTTTGACTTATGGTCAAACTTATGGTTTGCTTTTTCACTGAAAAAAAAGATTGCAGAGCTTCCAGTAACATCCTCATTCTGACCTACAAGGGAAAATAAAAAGAGGAAATTGAAAAGAGCAGGGAAATACAGTCTTGATTTTTAAATGTGTTCAAAAAATGAATAAACAAACAGTTTATTTACAACAATAAATTACCTGTTTTCTTTTTCATATCTGGGCTCGATCCAGAAAGATCTTCCTCACAGTTTCTCTCTCCTGTTTTCATCCTGACATACTGAAGAAGTGCTGAGAGACTGACGCTGATATTACCTGACGTCTGATGGGAGAAACTAGTCAGACTAGATAAGCATGTGTGTGTGTGTGTGTGTGTGTGTGTGGTGTGTGTGTGTGTGTGTGTGTGTGTGTGTGTGTGTGTGTGTGTGTGTGTGTGTGTGTGTGTGTGTGTGTGTGTGTGTGTGTGTGTGTGTGTGTGTGTGTGTGTGTGTGTAACATCTACAACTAACAACTAGTAACATCTTTATTTTGATCAACAGAGAAACTAAAAGAGAGAAAAAGCAAAAGTCCCAAACTCACAGGCTTGTTCGATCTTTGCTTGTTTAATCAGTATGTAGGTTTGGATGCATGTTGCTTGTTTCAATTCACTGGAACTTTAAGCCCCAAGCCATTTTTGTGGATTTCCGCCTCAATTTGGCCTACCCAAATTAAACTGGGTAGCCTACCCACATACTTTGGCCTAAATACACAGTTTTGGTGTCATTTTACAGGAAACCATTTGCAGTTTCATAAAACAGTGCTAAAATTGATAAACATTTAAGTATATGTTTTCTGAGCTGTAATAAACACAAAAAAGAGGCACTTTTTGATTTTTTAATTTTAAATTCATTTTTGAAAGTGTATAACTCAGGCCCTGTGGGCTCTAGCAACCTGCAAACAAGTATGGCTATTTCCTCTAGATATCAGCAAACACTGGAAAAAAAGAATTTTTTCTCTATAATAAAAAATGAAAAAGATATTCATATTAATCTGAAGGGAGGAATATTACCTTTTTTTATACAATTTCCACCTACCCAAATCTAAACTCTGCTCATATACCAAACCCAGTGGTACATATGCAATATTCCAGTGTAATTTTACAGAAAACCCTTTGAAATTATATAAAACACTGCTGAATGTGATAAATATTATAGTATATGTTGTCTGTGCTATAGTAAACAAAAAGAAAAAAATAGGCACTTTGTGATTTTGATCATTTTATTCTTTCAGAAGATACAATACTTATCATTTGACACATTATTTGACTAAAATCTGTGGTCTATTACAATCTAGAAAAGGATCTTCATCCTCCAGATTTATATCATTCATTATATGTGCATCAGTTTTGTCACCTGTGTTGTGCATCACCTCAACATCACCGGCCAGCCTCCTGAAGATGTGATGCCATCTGTGCCAACTCTGTGCCAACAGTGCCACATCTTCAATAGAACCTGAAACAAAGAAATCACTGTTTATACATAGTTTCTGCTATGTAATAATATCCATTTCAATATCAAAATGTAGATTTACTGAAATTACCATTTTATTCAACTTATGCAAAGTGAAACTAACTATTGCGCAATCATACCAAAAACATTTGATATTTATTTTCAAATAATAGTTTATCAGATTGGTTGCTGTGCTTTCACATTTCAAACTAACAATAACTTTATCAAAAAAATGTATATAAACATTGTAAAATGCTGAAAACCCATAACTTTGTTTGGTTATAACTTTGGGTAACTTACCCAAACGCAGTCTTGAGAATGTGCACTCAAAACTTCTTCAAATCGTCCATTTAGAAACCAGTTGCACTTCCATAGGATCGCTTTTATCAATGTCATTGATGCTTTTATCATTCTATGCAATTATAGAAATCAAAACAGTTCATACACTATAATAACACACGCGAACTCGCAGATGGATAGATGAGAGTTCGCTTTCAGTAAACAGACTGGTCACCCGGAAGAGATCCACGGAGCGACCTCCGCGTCGTCGGAATCCTGTCTCGTGAATGGTCCGTCTGATATGTGATGCGAGATAAGTTCCTGCTAGACATCCCCACTATGGAACAACCGTGACTTTATAAGCAATAAAAAAACATTGAATTTTCACACATGGGCAGAAAAGGGTATCACCCACATTAAGCATATTCTCAAATCTAACACATTTAGACCATTTCCGCAACTGGCCCAGGAGTATGGCATCGGGAGCAACGAATTTTTAAAATACCTACAACTCAAATCTTCTGTTCTGACAAAAATAAACATCAGAGACACAAATTTAAAACTTCCACCGGCAATATCAGACTTGGTCAACATTTCCTCCCCAAAGAAACTTCTCTCTAAAATATACAAAATGATTTCAAACCAACTTCAGACCATATACTTACCAACAATAAAATGGGAAAACGATCTTTCAATAGCTCCTGATGCCAACTTCTGGACCCAAATCTGTAAAAGCATCTATCTCATGTCCAAAAATGCGAATCTTCAGTTAATACAATACAAAATACTTCACAGAACACATTACACGGGCAATAGATTAGCTAAAATGGGTTTCACATCAGAAGTTTGCACACATTGCAATCAAAATTCTACAGATACATACATCCATGCAACCTGGCACTGCACTCCAATCAAACACTTTTGGGAAGAGGTCACACAGTCACTATCCACTATAGTCGGCTGCCACATCCCACTGTCGCCTTCTCTTTGCTTGCTGGGGGACCTCACAATAATTACTGATAAAACTATAAACTCTAAAATACTCCTCATAGCTCTAACCATCGCCAAGAAAACTATCCTCATGAACTGGAAAACTAGAAATAAATTACACATTAACATTTGGAAAATTTTATTACAGACTTCATTGCAATGGAATACGCATCTCCCCTTCATAATTACGCATCTGAAACTGACCTCTGCCGTCCAACACTTTCTGACCTCTTACAGCTATGAATCCTTTCTCTGTTTTCAACTCCGACTCCTCCCACCTTCTTAATCAAACCCACGAATATTAATGCATTTTAGTTGTTTGAACTTGTTTATGTCATCATTGTTATTACTATCTTTACTGTTATTGTTATGATTACTATTTTCACTTTTATTTTTTCATTGTTGTAATTGCTGTTGTTGCTGTCTTTTGCTTTCACCATTGCGGTCACCACTGCCATCATCATTATCATTTATTATTAATATTATTATTATCATTATTATTATAATCATCAATATTGCCATTGTCAATGCTGTATTTGAATTAAGTGTCATTTTCATCACTACTGCAATAATTCCCCCCTTATCTCTTCATGGGTTTTTAATGCACCACAACATAGAATAGAAAAAAAAAAAAAAAAAGAGTATGTATATGGAAAACCTCACAAACACCAGGGCAGGCAAGACAGGCGAGAAGTGGTTTCAACGGGACAGCATCTCTGTCCCAATTTGAGACACTCTCGCACTGTACTCCCTCTTTTAATGCACCTTAGACATTGCACATAACACACACAAAAAAAAAAAAAAAAATGTAGGAAAAGATAGGGACTGATGAGATGTGGGGGAAGGTTATCTTATATTATCTTATCTTATTATATCATCTTTTATTTTATACAGGATTGACAATGGCAATTGTTACATAGGAGGAAGGATGGAAATAAAAATCGACCAACACAATATTGGCAATATGGTGGTAGTGGGGAGTGGGGTGGTGATGGTAATGACAATGGTAATAAATAATAAATGGTTACTTTGTTTACGCATACACACACATACACACATGCTCACATGCACACTTAGATCAAACACTTAAATCACTTTTATGTCACTTCTGGAATTATGGATTTACAAGATTGCTCACTAATGCACTATGTTGATTTGTATGTATGTCTGACTGTTAAATAAAAAAAATTTTAAAAAAAAGAAAAAAAAAAAGAAAAAAAAAAAAAGACATACGAGATGGAATCGGCTTTATCGGCGATAAAGTAAGGCTATAGCGCTTGGCTAGATGGCTTGTAGATTCGGTGTGTTGCGCGCTCAGAGCACGTCTTATCTCAGTTCATTCGAAGAGGTTTTTCTTACCAAAGAAAGCTCACAGAAACGTGAAAATGGTCTCATTTGAAAGATAACATCCTAGGCTAAAAGGTGATATAGATTATGTGGCTGTTTGCGGCTCACTGAAGCCGACATCGGAGCAGGAATGTGATACTTTTATCTGTCATCTCTGTTTGAATGTATTTCACTGCGCAATTATTTTTGAAGATATTTCGATCTATGATTGTGTCACAGGCCAAGGAGTTGCTGCTATTGTGCCAGCCAACGACCCCCCCCTGAACTACCACACCCCCTTGAGGAGCTACCCCGCAAGACAGAAGAGGCCTGACAACAGGAGATACAATTAGAGCTTTTATTTATTAAAGGAATGTCTCTTAAAATCAAGCAGTCTCTTCTCGTGTTTCTCCACCACACGTTGGCTCTGTACTCTTCCACAGAATGGGATTACGGCAGTAGGTGGACTCAGTTCAGCAGCTCTGATGTGCTTCAACACAGACGGAGATGTCAACGTTCACTCTGTACTTTGTACTCACAGGGCTGGATTACGGCAGACGAGGGACTCAATTCCACAAAAGATATACTCAGTGCAGCGGCTCTGATGTGCTTCAACACAGACGGAGGTGTCAACGTTCACTCTGTACTTTGTACTCACAGGACTGGATCACGGCAGACGAGGGACTCAATTCCACAAAAGATATACTCAGTTCAGCAGCTCTGATGTGCTTCAACACAGACGGAGATGTCAACGTTCACTCTGTACTTCGTACTCACGTGGCTGGATTACGGCAGAAGGTGGACTCAGTTCAGCAGCTCTGATGTGCTACAGCACAGACGGAGGTGTCAACGTTCACTCTGTACTTTGTACTCACAGGGCTGGATTACGACAGAAGGTGGACTCAGTGCAGCAGCTCTGATGTGCTTCAACACAGACGGAGGTGTCAACGTTCACTCTGTACTTTGTACTCACAGGGCTGGATTACGGCAGAAGGTGGACTCAGTGCAGCAGCTCAGATGTGCTTCAACACAGACGGAGGTGCCAACGTTCACTCTGTATCGTGTACTCACAGGGCTGGATTACGGCAGAAGGTGGACTCAGTGCAGCAGCTCTGATGTGCTTCAACACAGACGGAGGTGTCAACGTTCAATCTGTACTTTGTACTCACAGGGCTGGATTACGGCAGAAGGTGGACTCAGTGCAGCAGCTCTGATGTGCTTCAACACAGACGGAGATGTCAACGTTCACTCTGTACTTCGTACTCACAGGGCTGGATTACGGCAGTAGGTGGACTCGGTGCAGCAGCTCTGATGTGCTTCAACACAGACGGAGGTGCCAACGTTCACTCTGTATTGTGTACTCACAGGACTGGATCACGGCAGACGAGGGACTCAATTCCACAAAATATATACTCAGTGCAGCGGCTCTGATGTGCTTCAACACAGACGGAGGTGTCAACGTTCACTCTGTACTTTGTACTCACAGGACTGGATCACGGCAGACGAGGGACTCAATTCCACAAAAGATATACTCAGTTCAGCAGCTCTGATGTGCTACAGCACAGACGGGGGTGTCAACGTTCTCTCTGTATTTGTACTCACAGGACTGGATCACGGCAGACGAGGGACTCAATTCCACAAAAGATATACTCAGTTCAGCAGCTCTGATGTGCTACAGCACAGACGGAAGTCTCAACGATCACTCTGTATTTTTTACTCACAGGGCTGGATTACGGCAGAAAGTGGACTCAGTTCAGCAGCTCTGATGTGCTACAGCACAGACGGAGGTGTCAACGTTCTCTCTGTATTTTGTACTCACAGGACTGGATCACGGCAGACGAGGGACTCAATTCCACAAAAGATATACTCAGTTCAGCAGCTCTGATGTGCTACAGCACAGACGGGGGTGTCAACGTTCTCTCTGTATTTGTACTCACAGGACTGGATCACGGCAGACGAGGGACTCAATTCAACAAAAGATATACTCAGTTCAGCAGCTCTGATGTGCTACAGCACAGACGGAGGTGTCAACGTTCACTCTGTATTTTATACTCACAGGGCTGGATTACGGCAGAAAGTGGACTCAGTTCAGCAGCTCTGATGTGCTACAGCACAGACGGAGGTGTCAACGTTCTCCCTGTATTTTGTACTCACAGGACTGGATCACGGCAGACGAGGGACTCAATTCCACAAAAGATATACTCAGTTCAGCAGCTCTGATGTGCTACAGCACAGACGGAGGTGTCAACGTTCACTCTGTATTTTGTACTCACAGGACTGGATTACAGCAGACGATGGACTCAATTCCACAGAAGATATACTCAGTTCAGCTTCAACACAAACGAGAGAACAGATGAGGATGTCAACATTAACTCTGTATTTTGTACTCACAGTACTGGGTTACAGCAGGAGATGGCTCAGTTCAATAGGAGATATACACAATTCAGCTGCTCTGATGTGCTTCAACACAGACGAGAGAACAGATGAAGATGTCAACATTAACTCTGCATTTTGTACTCACAGTACTGGGTTGCGACAGAAGATGGGCTCAATTCCACAGAACATATACTCGGTTCAGCAGCTCTGATATGCTTCAGCACAGACGAGGGAACAGACGAAGATGTCCACATTAACTCTGTATTTTGAACTCACAGGACTGGATTCCATGAGCTGGCGCAGTCACATCAAGGGTATATTCACTCGATCACCCGAACAGTCTGCGGGGGTCCCACACTCGTGTGTACACTGCAAAACACTCACTCCACACGTGAAAACATCAAATCAGCACCGCAAATCATTCCAAACCTTGCACTGGAGAAGGCAGTGTTCGGGCTCAAAGGGACCCTTGATCAATGGAATCGTCATGCGCTGGCTTAGAACAGAATCCTTTTCCCATACTCTCCTCTTAGGCAATATAGAGATATGATCGTTCTTTGCGTGATATTCAGCCCAAAGGAAGTTAGCCACTTAGCTGTGCGAATCCTGCTTCCTCCGTCCTCAGTCATACTCCTCCATCTGTTCTGCGTCTCCCGCTGTTTCGTTTCTCCTACCCTCGCTGCCTCTACTTCCCATGTCCGCCTTTTTTATGCTTCTCACGCCCCAATCACCGTTTAGGATTTTCTCCTCACACCTGCCGATGATTTCGCCTGATCAGCCCTCGCTGCATTTCCGCACCGTTCGTGAGACACCGGGGCCGTTTTCTCAATACCAAGTACGCAAACTTCGGACTTGCGTCCTTGGTAGTTCGGACTTGCAAGTTCGACTCGGGAGAACGAACTCCCGAGGACGGGAGGACGCGAGTCCGGTTATTCTGCAAATGGAACAGTGCGTTCTTGCTCGCGTCACTCAGATCGCTCTGGCTACTCCGGTTATCTCTCTATGTATTTTTTAGGCAACCATAAAACGAAATATGTTATAAAACACCACTCAAAAATATTAAACATATTAATGGCCACACAAATCTGGTTCAGGCTACACATACATTGATTATCTTCACTGCATTTATAACACGAAATATAAATCGCAACCCTTCTTTTTTGTTTTTTATTTAAAAAAAATGAATCATTAAAACGGACATTTAAAAAACAGACAGGGTCATTTCATTTTATTTTATTATACATGTTCATACAGTGAAGACAATGTAAAATAAATATTACAAATATTCGAATTCTTTTAAAATATATTAAATAAAATTACACAACCCTGTTTCTTTTTGTTAAATGTCAGTTTTAATGATCAATCCAGTATAAAAGTAGCCTAAAAGGTATAAGAAGCGATATAACGAGAAATAAAGCAAACGATTCAGTCAAACATAAGTCGGCTCTCTAATAGTGCTAGTTACTTAACTTATAGAAAAGTAAAATTAAATAGCCTAAATATATAAAATTATGAAACTTCACTTAGCCCTCAGCCAAAACAAATTGCCATGGAATAAACTATAGATTACAAACTTTATATTAATCTACCGGTATATAGATGCATTGTTTAACCACTAGACTAGAGACATCAGAGCCAGCGGCAAACATCAAAGCACAAGCCGAGGAAAAGCTCTTCCAGTCGGGTTGATCAGCGCCGAACGCCCGCTGATTGCCTGGATCTCACAACTCCGAAAACGTCAGATAGATTTTTCAAATAGACGCTCTCTTTATAAATAAACCACAGATTTGAGCTTTAAACAACTACATTCTCGACTGAAACACTCTTAAAATTGCATTTCGTGACACAATAACAGTAGTATTTTGATATTACGCGGGTTTTCTCCTCTGCTTTTGACGCTTGCTGGTTGGTGCGAGATGCATTCTGGGATACCCGTCTGTCTCGAGTCCGCACAAGTCACCTCTCCATGCATCCTCGGTAAACGGGGCGGATCAAGAACACATACGGGGATTTGAACTGTTCTTGGCTAGATGTGAACTTTGAATTGGAACAGTACTTGGGCAGCGACTGATGACGTTTCACAAGTCCACAAGAACACAAGTACAGACAACAACACATATTGAGAAACGGCCCGGAACCGGCCCGGTGTTGCTCCGGAAGTGTTCCCTCATGACAACAGCTCCCATGCAAAAAGGTTCCGGCCCTGGTCACCCCGTGACAATTGTTTCACAATGTAATAACCTACATCGACAGATTCCTTAGAATGAGAGCTTTATTGTAATATATGATTTGACTTATTTGTGAAATAAATAAAAAATAAATATTTGTAGAAAGATTTCTTCGCAATCATAAAGCGGAAATATTTGCCTGGGACCAATGCATATTTAAGCTAATAATTCATTTGATGTGTATCATAAAAACGAAAGTGTTGGTATTCTTTGTAAAGTTTAGATTCTAAGCTTTCAAATGATACCATTAATTTGGTGATACCTTATGGAAGTCTGTAAAAAGAATGTACGAACATCATAACAAAGCGTTTGCCCCCGGTACCGGGGGCCATGGTTTTTAAGGCACACCTTACACACCTACTACTTACACACCTACACACACTACTACTGACCAGATTCAAATGGCTTTATTGGCCTGGTAAAAAGCTTTACATCACCAAAGCATTGCTAACATTAAATTACAGGCATACATGTTTACACACAAAAAACTTTGATAAAGTAATATTCGAACCAGGAAAAGGGGGTAAAAGTACACCATGATTTGTTTCATTTAAATGTGACTCAGTGTTGATGTACCCTTTGGCAGTTGGTGATCCTGTTGAACTGGTTAAACTCTTGTCATGTCAGTGCGTCACAAACATGAATGCCTGGTTGGCATTTCTTATTTTTTGGACATATTCTTTTGCATTATATTATAGTTTTTGTGTGTGTTTTTGTAGCATATGGGGGTAAATGCCTTTGATGCCCTAAATGCGTATGAATCATACGGTTTCTAAAACACACAGGAGGCATTCAGTTTAATTTTTATAAGCAGTTTGCAGAGGTTCTCTTTCATAGGTTCACTCAACGCTGCGGAAAGCGCAGTGGGATATTCTCTGAATGTGCCGATTGTCTGAAGCCTTATAGAATCACGCCAATTCATTGCGATATGGCTTCAACAGCGATATGGCTCCGCCCCGACACTCTTACGTCGCATCATTACATATTCGCGCGCACGCCATCTGCTCCTCAGATTTCTCTGCCTTCAGAACGAAGCGGTCATGTTGCCCTTCGCTCGTGATTTTTCTGAGCTACAAATACATCTAAGGATTATTCTCGTCGCTTATGCGACTGTTCAAGCGGAACTCTGTTCTCTTTTATAGGTTCACTCAACGCTGCGGAAAGCGCAGTGGGGATATTCTCTGAATGTGCCGATTGTCTGAAGCCTTATAGAATCACGCCAATTCATTGGCTGATGGCGTCCGTGCGATATGGCTCCGCCCCGACGCTCTTACGTCGCATCATTACATATTCGCGCGCGCCATCTGCTCCTCAGATTTCTCTGCCTTCAGAACGAAGCGGTCACGTTGCCCTTCGCTTGTGATTTTTCTGAGCTACAAATACATCTAAGGATTATTCTCTGCGCTTCTGCGACTGTTCAAGCGGAACTCTGTTTCTCCTTACGGTGAAGTTGCCGTGGATTTCAGACGCTGTACTCCGCCATGTGCTCGTTACATCGCTAACGATGACCCACACAGTAAGTGCGTTAAATGTTTGGGTTTTTCACATGCGCGTGAGGCAGTTATAGGATCGTCTAAATGCAAATTCTGTGAAAATTTGTTGCTCAAAACCCTCAAATCGCGGCTCGCGGTCTTTGAGAGGGAATCATTCGTCTCCCCCTGTCGCGCTCCCGAGGCCTCTCGAGGATCCGCGACTTGGGGTTCGGATGTAGAGCTTGAGGATGTGGAGTTCGAGCAGACGAGCCCCGCTCTTTCTCTCCCTCCCTCCCCTCGGCACGCACAAGGCATGCCAGTCGAATTTTCACATGATTATTTGCGCCCCAGCCCGGGAGCACGCGACGCGGTTTCTTTCGGGCTGGAAGATATACTTTTTACCGAGGCTTCCGACTCCGAGGATTTCGGGCCTACTCTCGCCGACGAGATTATCCCTCCAAGCAGCCAGGAAGCGCGGCCTACTGCGGCCTATGCGGAGCTCGTTGACGTGCTTTCGCGCGCTACGGAGAAGCTCACTATTGATTGGCCCGACGAGCCACGTGAGTCTCAGTCGTCGAAACTCGACGAAAGGCTTCTAAGTGGCCCTAATTCTAGGCCTCAACGGAGGAAGCTGCCATTTTTCAGTGATCTGCATCATGAGATCTCCAGATCCTGGAAGCAGCCTTTCTTTTCGCGCCTCACTAATACGGCTGCTGCTGATTTCACCAACCTGGTAGGTTCTGTGGAACAAGGCTATTCCGCCATTCCGGCGATTGAGGATACTTTAGCCGACCATCTTGCTCTGTCGTCTGCGACATCCTGGAAGTCGCGCCCCCTCCTCCCTTCTAAAGCATGTAGGACTACCTCCTCTCTCATTGGGAAATCCTACATGGCGGCTGGGCAGGCAGGCATGACCCTGCACACTATGGCCATTCTTCAGGCCTACCAGGCGGACGTCCTGAAGGATATGGACGAGGGCGACGGCGTGACCCCTGAAGCAGTCAAGGAGCTTCGTAAGGCTACGGATTTAGCCTTAAGAGCCACGAAGCATACCGCACGCGCTATAGGTCGCTCTATGGCTAGTTCTGTTGCGGTGGAGCGCCACTTGTGGCTTAATCTCACGGAGATCCGTGACAAAGAGAAGGTTTTCCTCTTGGACGCCCCCATTTCTCAAACGGGGTTGTTTGGTGTGCCGGTCAACACAGTGGTTGAGAAATTCCGCTCCTCCAAATCCCAATCTCGCCGCGTTCAGACAGTTCATGCCCAGGAGGGCTAGGGAACTTTCTGTCCCCCCCCCCCCCCCCCCCCCGGGTCGACCCAGAGAACGTCCCTCTCATAGACCGGAGTTCTCTTCCAGAAGAAGCGAACCAGGGGATCCCCCATCTACCACGGTTTGGGGAGCCCGCAGTCGCCCGTTTCCCCATCAACGTTCCTGACCTTCCGGTCAGAAAAAGGAGAGCTCCTCTGCTTCCTCAAGGTTGGGTCAGACCGTGCAAGCGTTTCTGCCCACCTCCCAGCTCTCCTTTCCTTGCCCTGTCACCTTCGCCACTCAGAGTGTCTCGAAGTGCAGGCCATATTTCACCTTCTCTACTCAGTCCGGTGCGGGAGGAAGGAGACGCTTTCTGCTTTCTCCCCTCACCCCCCATACTCTCTATAACTGCCGGCCGCATCCTCGGAGGCACCTTCCGTTTTCCTCCGGAGCAGGCGGACCTGGTCACCATGACCCCAGTCTCGATGCCTCCCATCACGTGCCAGGACGCCGATGGCCCTCCTGCACAGTCAACCTCTTTACCCCAGGAGCGTCAACACGGCACCCTCACTCAGGTATGTCGTCGATATTACAGCATCCCTCCTCCTCTATCACATTTCCTTCCAGAGTGGGAACGCTTACCAGGGGTATCGTCTTGGGTTCTTCGCACAATTCGGTTCGGCTACACTCTTCAGTTTTGCCGCAAACCCCCCTTTTCAACGGGGTGTTTCCTACTGTAGTAGACAGCGCCACTCAGGCTTCTTTACTTCAGCAGGAAATCTCTTCCCTCCTTCTCAAAGGAGCAATAGAGGAGATTACTCCATGGGAAGCTGAGCGGGGCTTTTACAGCCGTTACTTCCTGGTCCCGAAGAAGGGCGGTGGTTTGCGTCCCATACTGGACCTCCGCAGACTGAACTTCGCCCTTTACAAAGGGAAATTCAAGATGTTGATGCTGAAAGCTATCATATCTCAGATTCGGCCAGGGGATTGGTTCGTGACGATAGACCTAAAGGATGCATATTTTCACATCCAGGTTGTACAGCGACACAGGCAGTTCCTCAGGTTCACCGTTGGAGAAAGGGCGTTCCAGTACAGGGTCCTTCCCTTCGGCCTATCTCTGGCCCCGAGGACATTCACAAAGTGCATGGATGCAGCTCTGGCCCCATTGCGGCTCCAGGGCATCCGTGTTCTAAATTACCTGGACGATTGACTCATTTTAGCCCAGTCCAGGAAGCTAGTGGCCCACCACAGAGACATCGTTCTCTGTATCTCTGAGTCATATCCAGTCTCTCGGTTTGAGGTTGAACTCGGAGAAGAGTGTTCTTGCTCTGGCTCAAAGCACCGTTTTCTTGGGGGTGAACATGGATTCCGTTCTCATGCAGGCCCGTTTGGCCCCTGCACGGATTTCCAGCTTGACGACATGCTTGGCTCGTTTTTTGCTAGGCCATCATGTGTCTGTGGGCACCTGCCGCAGGATGCTGGGCCTTATGGCCGCGGCCTCCTCCGTGCTACCGCTGGGCCTACTCCACATGAGACCCTTCATGTGGTGGGTGAAACTCTCAGGGGTTCGACCCTCCGGGTCAACCCTTCGCCTACTGAAGGTATCGCGCAGTTGCTTTCGAGCCCTGTCAGTTTGGCGGGACCCTCTTTTTCGTCGGAAAGGGGTCAGCATGGGTGCGGTATCTCGTCGCCAGATGATTACGACCGAAAACCGCACCCCGGCTGGGGAGCGGTTTTCGGGGGCAGACCAGCGTGTGGGGTCTGGACCGGAGAGGCTCTCTCTTGGCACATAAACTGCCTGGAGTTAAGGGCCATTTTTCTGGCTCTGCTTCATTTCCTCCCTCTTCTGGAGGGTCACCATGTCATTGTCAGAACAGACAACATGGCAGTGGTGTCTCATGTGAACCGGCAGGGAGGTTCTCGGTCGCGCACCCTAGACAGGCATGCGCGTTACCTTCTCCTGTGGTCTCAGAGCAGATTCATATCTCTAAGGGCGGTTCATGTCCCAGGGGTTCTGAACCTCGCAGCAGATTTTCTATCGAGGCAGAAACTCAGATCGGGGGAATGGATGTTGAACCGCCAGACGATGGCCCTGATCTGGAAGGTTTTTGGAGAGGCGGAGGTGGACCTCTTTGCATCTCAAGAGTCGTCCCAATGCCCGCTTTGGTTCTCCCTGAGTCCCCCGGCCCCATTGGGGATATATGCGTTCGCTCACCTTTGGCCAACACAGAAACTCTATGCCTTCCCGCCCATCAAACTGATCCAGGCGGTCTTGGCCAGAGTGAGAGAGAGCGGAGTCCGCCTCCTCCTGGTAGCTCCGTTCTGGCCATCTCAGCCATGGTTTTCGGAGCTAATTCCTCTACTGGAATCTTCCCCCTGGAGGATCCCGGTCAGGGAAGATCTGCTGTCCCAGTTACAAGGCAGGATATGGCATCCTCGCCCAGACCTGTGGAAGCTGTATGTTTGGCCGATCAGAGGCCGTTAGCATTAAGCTCTGGTCTCCCAACTGACGTTCAGGAGACCATTGCGAGTGCTAGAGCCCCTTCTACAAGGAGATTATATTCTTCCAAATGGATGGTTTTTGAGACTTGGTGCTTAGCACATGATAGGAGCCCAGTTAACTGCCCTGTTGGTTCAGTACTGGAATTCCTGCAGGAGAAGTTTGCGGCTGGAGCAGCCGCTACCACTCTCAGAGTTTATGTCGCGGCTATTGCAGCGCATAGGGAATCGGATGAGATTCCCCTAGGCAAATTAAGGTTAGTTTCTGCCTTTATGCGTGGGGTGAAGCGCCTGAAACCGGCTCGCTCCCCTAGAGTTCCCTCATGGGATCTTTCTGTTGTCCTAGAAGACCCTGACAAAAGCCCCCTTTGAGCCCTTGGAGTCAGCTGCGGAGAGGATTCTGACTCTCAAAGTTTCTCTTTTGTTAGCTTTGTCCTCATTAAAGTGGGTGGGAGACTTACAAGCTCTTTCTGTTAGTGAGTCTTGCTTGGACTTTGCCCCTGGCCTGGTCAAAGTTTCCTTGAGGCCGAGACCAGGGTATGTCCCCAAGGTTCTTTCCTCAACTTCCTCAACTGCGCTTTCCGCAGCGTTGAGTGAACCTATGAAATTCAATTCAATTCAATTCAAGTTTATTTGTATAGCGCTTTTCACAATACACATTGTCTCAAAGCAGCTTTACAGAAAGTGCATTTCAGAAATGTACAAAGAAAAATACAGTTAGTTAATCATGTATAAATTTAGGCATAACATATCGCCGGTGTTTAGTCGTCTCTTCACAGGCGTCGAGTCGTCTCTCCACAGGCGTTTAGTCGTCTCTCCACCGGCGTTTAGTCGTCTCATCACAGGTGTTGGGGCATCTGAAGTCTTCGTGAGAGGCTGGATACAAACTGGAGCTGACGAACGCTATTTACCTCAGGACTAGCGTCCCGAGATAACAGCAGAAAGACAGATGGGAAATAATTAGCATAGCTGATGTTCATAATATTAATGCATTCGAACTGATTCAGAAGTAGTATAAAAGGTAAGCATTAAGTGAATGCTTGGTTAAAGAGATGCGTCTTTAATCTAGTTTTAAACTGGGACAGCGAGTCTGAGTCTCGAACAATATCAGGAAGGCTATTCCAGAGTTTAGGAGATAAATGTGAGAACGCCCTCCCTCCTTTAGTAGACTTAGATATCCTAGGAACGACCAGAAGCCTCGAATTTTGTGATCTTAAAGAGCGCGATGGATTGTAGGGCGATAGAAGGTCTGTTAAATACACAGGAGCTAAACCATTTAGAGCTTTATAAGTCAATAGTAATACTTTGTAATTGATACGGAACTTAATAGGTAACCAGTGTAGAGATGATAAAATTGGTGTTATATGATCATATTTTCTTGATCTAGTAAGGACTCTAGCGGCTGCATTTTGCACTAACTGAAGCTTGTTTATTGAGGATGCAGGACAACCAGCTAATAAAGCATTACAGTAATCTAGTCTCGAGGTCATGAATGCATGAACTAACTTTTCTGCATCTGAAACAGATAGCATGTTACGTAGCTTAGCAATGTTTCTAAGGTGGAAAAAGGCTGTTCTTGTAACATATGAAATATGATTTTCGAAAGTCAAGTTGCGGTCTAGCATAACACCCAGGTCTTTTACTGTAGTGGATAAAGTAACAGGACATCCTTCTAAATTAAAGTTGTATTGTAAGGGATTTTGTGGGTAGTTTTTTGGACCAATAAGTAATACCTCCGTTTTATCTGAATTTAATAGCAGGAAATTACACGTCATCCAGCATTTTATATCTTTTAGACACTCTGTCAAGTTAGATAAGTTAGTGTTTTCATCTGGTCGTGATGAGATATATAATTGAGTGTCATCAGCATAACAGTGAAAATTAATTCCATGTTTTCTTATAATATTACCAAGTGGCAGCATATATATTGAGAATAGCAGAGGGCCTAGGACAGATCCTTGCGGCACTCCATAGTCTACTGATGTTATCTTTGATTTTTCCCCATTTAAACAGACGAAATGGTAACGGTCTGATAAGTACGATCTAAACCAGCTTAATGCCTGTCCCTGAACACCAGTGTAGTTTTGTAGTCGATCTAAGAGTATTTTATGATCTATAGTGTCGAACGCAGCACTAAGATCAAGTAGAACTAGTATTGAGATACAGCCTTGGTCAGAGGCTAAGAGTAAATCATTTGTAATTTTAACTAGCGCAGTTTCTGTGCTATGATGCGGTCTGAATCCCGACTGAAATTTTTCGTAGATATCATTTTCTTGCAAGAAAGAGTATAATTGAGCGGACACAATTTTTTCTAGTATTTTAGACATAAATGGAAGATTTGAGATGGGTCTGTAATTTGCTAGGTTATTTGGATCTAATTGCGGTTTCTTAATGAGAGGTTTTATTACTGCCAGCTTGAATATTTTTGGAACGTGACCTAAAAATAAAGACGAGTTAATAATATTGAGAAGAGGCTCTTCCACTACAGGTAACACTTCTTTAAGTAGTTTAGTGGGTATTGGATCTAATAAACATGTTGTTGGTTTAGATGCAATGATAAGTTTATTTAGTTCTTCCTGTCCTATAGTTGTAAAGCGGTGTAGTTGTTCTAGAGGGGCCATAATTGAGGCAGAGTCATAAGACACCATAGAGGATTGTACATTTACAATTGTGTTTCGGATGCTTTCTATTTTCTCATTGAAGTAATTCATAAAATCATTACTACTATATTGTAACGGAATATTTTGCTCTGGAGATGTCTGATTATTTGTTAGTCTAGCCACGGTGTTAAATAAAAACCTTGGATTATTTTGGTTATTTTCAATTAGTTTGCGGATATGCTGAGCCCTGGCTGATTTTAGAGCCCTTTTATAACGTGACATACTGTCTTTCCACGCGATTCTGAAGACCTCTAAATTAGTTCGTTTCCATTTACGCTCTAAGTTACGAGTTTCTCTCTTGATAGCATGCGTAGCACTGTTGTACCATGGTGTTTTAGTTTTCTCTCTAACCTTTTTTAATCTAATTGGTGCAACAATATCTAGTGTACTAGAGAAAATGTTGCTCATACTGCTAGTCATTTCCTCAAGTTCATCTGTTTGTTTGGGTTTACTGAGCAGCTGAGATAGATCAGGTAAGCTATTTGAGAATCTATCTATAGTGGTTGGAAGGATTGTTCTGCCTGGTCTAAAACGTGGTGCAACATGACAAATTTCAGCAGTGCGTATTATGCAAGTTACCATGTAATGATCAGTGAGATCGTCACTTTGCGGTATAATATCTATATCGGTTGGATCGGTTCCATATGAAATAATTAAATCTAGTGTATGATTTAGACGATGAGTGGGACCACTGACGTTTTGCTTCACCCCAAAAGAGTTTAATAGATCTGTAAACGCAGCCCCTAACGCATCATTTGTATTATCTACGTGTATGTTAAAGTCGCCAATAATTATTGCTTTATCGACATTGACCAATAGGTCTGAGAGAAAGTCTGCAAAATCTTTTAGGAAATCAGTATATGGCCCTGGAGGTCTATATACGGTAGCCATGGCTAGAGATAATAAGGATTTCTTTCTTACATCTAAGAGCGTAACATTTAGCACAAGTACTTCAAACGAATTAAACCTATGACAAGTTTTCTGAGTAACATTAAGAATATCTCTATAGATTGTTGCAACACCGCCGCCACGACCGATCAGACGGGGCTCATGCTTATAACAGTATCCTGGTGGAGTAGACTCATTTAGACCGAAATAATCATTTGGTTTAAGCCAGGTTTCAGTAAGGCACAGAACATCGAAATTATTATCTGTGACCATTTCATTTACAATAACCGCCTTAGGTGTGAGCGATCTAATGTTTAGAAGACCTAGCTTTAGAAATTGTTTTTGTTCACTGATATTTAGATTTTCTGGTTTAATTACAATAATATTCTTGCTAGATCTTACAGTAGATTTGTTGTTTGGCTTCACTAAGCGAGGAATAGACACAGTTTCTATATAATGTTCTACATTGGTACTTATATCAATTAAGTTGGGACAGCAAAGACTATGATTTGGACTTTGACTTACTAGTCAGATGGTGTGTAGCGTCTTGGAGATGTTGTCCGACAGAACAGCCGCTCCGACTCTGCTGGGGTGCAGACCATCAGGACGGAAGAGCCTAGGTCGCTCCCAAAACAGATTCCAATTATTTACAAAGAGCAGTTTCTGTTCATTACACCATGACATTAACCATTCATTTAAAGCAAATAATCTACTAAACCTTTCTTGTCCAAGTCGGTACGTGGGAAGCGGTCCAGACACGACGATCGTTGCTCTAGGCGATGTGCTGCGTACCGTCTCGATCAGGCTCCTGTAGTCCTTCTTCAGAACCTCCGTCTGCCGCAGCCTGATGTCATTCGTCCCCGCGTGCAGCACGACAGCTCCGACGCGCTCGTCACCGTTCAGGATCTCGGGAACCTGTGCAGCGACATCAAGAACACGAGCACCAGGAAAGCAGTGAGTGCGCACCTTACCTTTACCCGAGGTAGCACGGACATGGCGGACCATGGAAGTGCCGATGATCACGGCGTCGTCGCGTTCCGACTCGCGAAGAGGGGAGAAGCGGTTCCGGGTGGAGATCTCGAAGACCGGGAGGGGGGGAGAGGTTCTTGCTCTGGTCCTGGCTCGTGTCGTGACCCAGGGTGCAGGAGTGATTGAAGGCAGAGATGATCGCGTCCTCCTGGGCAGAGAAACGCACGGAGTAGACGAAGTCGGAGTCAAAGTCACAAAGTTACTAACCACTGACTTGTGAGCATCGGCGCGTGATGTTTCAAGGGCTGATCGCCGATCTCGCAGCTCGGCTTGCTTCTCCAGCAGAACACGAATCTGCTTCTCCACCGACTCCAGCTCCAGTCGTACCGAAATCAGCTCGAATGTGTCCTCACCTGCACTCAGAGGTTACGTTAGACACACATCCGATATGTTCGCCATTTTAAAAGATGAACAGTAAATTAGTAGTAAAGAGAATGTCTCTGGTTACTTGCGTAACCTATGTTCTCTGAATAGGGAACGAGACGCTGCGTTAGCGGCCAAGCTCCTCGCGCTGCTGACAGTTTCTTTTCGGCAGAGAAATCTGAGGAGCAGATGGCGCGCGCGCGCGAATATGTAATGATGCGACGTATGAGCGTCGGGGCGGAGCCATATCGTGCGGACGCCATCAGCCAACAGTCTGAACAGCAAGGTGTTGTTACATTAAGAACATATAAATACTCATATTGGCTTTTTGGAGACCCACTTAAAAAAATAGATCAAGTCAGAATTCTTTCAAGTATTCAAGTATTTCTTTCAAGAATTTTGAGCAAATCTATGTGTGTCACGAATATTCAATCATATTCTTGAAGTAGCCCTAGACAAAAGGGGTTTATTGTCCAGACTGATCTCTTCCATCTCTACCTCCTTTCTCTCCTTTATTAAACAGCAGTGGGAATTTGGATTTTTGGGAATTTGGGAACATTTGGAGTCTTGGAACCAGATTCTGTTCTGTGTCCCTACATCTTCTATCTGTGCACGACACATGCTCATTATATTAAAATTTATTCACCGTGTTTATTGGACAAAAGTGAGGCGGGTAAAAATTAAACGGGGTATTGATCCCCTTTGTGATCGTTGCCATCAGGACCCGGCTGATTTAATACACGGTGTGGTTATGCCCATCTATAACGTCTTTCTTGCTATCGATTTTTAATTGCTTATTGCTTTTCAAGGAAACAGATTGTGCACTTTTTGGACGCTCCCCAAATGTCACTGCCCTACCCGGATATACTGCAAACGCTTTCGCTTTCCTAATTTTACTAACAAAATTCCACATTCTCCTGTTATGGAAACAAAATTTTCCTCCATCTTTTGACGACTGGCTCAGAGATGCATTGAACTTCATTCATTTTATGAAGCTGTAAGATAAAATTGTGAGACTTGACCCATTTATTATCTTTTTTTCTGGATGTGCGAGTACTACCTCTAAATCCTGTCAATCTAAACATTAAACGTACAGTATGTAACTTTTGGCCACCAGGGGTCACTCAATCAAAATAATAGCAAAAGACGTATTCTGATGACGTCGTGAAAGAGCGTGTGCTCATGGGAGTTGTTGTCGTTGTCGAGAGAGAGAGGGAGTGCGCGCGCGAACCAGCTATACGATGTTCATTGGGACACGCGCGATCTGTCATTCCCCAGCCATCTAGCATCTCCAGCAGATAACATGTTCACAGACGAGGTAATGTGTTGTTATTTATATTATATCTCTATTCTTGTTACGTTTAGTTACGGCTATTAACTATGTAATGCCATTGTAAGTTAATGAACACGCGCGCTCTGTCGCTCCCCACATTCCTCACTCATTCTAACTTAGTGTTTTTAAAATCACGTCTCTTCGAACGGAGAGATATATGAATTATCAGGGCTATTGAATCAATATTCCATCTAGCTAGTATTAATAGATGTTAAAAAATACGGTCACCTTTCGTTAATAATTATAATTACGTTTATACTATGATATTGAAAAAGATGGTGAACTGCATATGAAGCTACTTTCTGCAGCTAAGTTATATCTACAACAAATGTGAATTTACATTATACTGTACATGAGAGCTAGTCCGTCTGCGTTTTACACATGCCATCATCGTTTCACAACATATAAGTTACGGATAGATATAGTTAGCTGAATGGGTGCTTACTTGTTTATTAGAATGCAAGCGAGATCGGCATCTCTCTGTAGTTCCAGTTTGTCACGAAGCTCGTGGAAATGCAACTCCAATGTTAACGCGAGTCATGTCTCTTCTCCTGTCCCAAACCCTTCTCGGGTCATTTCTTTCACCCGTGCGTTTCCGCTTCACGGATCTGCCTCCAGCAGCAGAACGTGCAGGCAAAGCATAATCATGGTCCATTATTGATATCCAACTATTGATTCTTTATCGTCTTCTTTTATTTTAGTGACGTGCGTCCGGTGTTTACATTTGCGTTTGGCGGTTTTTCGCCAGGATCCGCACGAAGTTAGAGAAACTAGAGGTTTAATGACGTCATAGACGTCAAAGGTTATATGACGTCATAGACGGGCGACGAAACGGAAATAAAGACACGGCCCGTGTCTTCAAATTAAAATATAAATTTCTCCGGATTTGAAAGTTGGTGGGAACTTTTGGGATAATGTTAGTACACAACTAAAGAAATATATAACATAGATACAGTTATTTTTGCTATTTTGAAAGCCGAAAAGTTCCATATTGTGCCTTTAATATATCATGATTGTGGCCCGAATCTGCTGGGACGTATGATTTTGTGTGTCTAAACACCTGTATATACTTAATATTTGTAAATTCTTAACATGCACTCTATAATTAGGCTTTTTTTCTTTGTGTATGGGGTTATAGGACGGGTATCATGTTTTCTTGTATCATCTTATTGTAAAATAATAAGCAGATTAAGAAAAAAAATAGCCACATCAACTGAAAGAACTTGATTATAATATCCACACATTTCAGGGTGATCACATTCTGATCAGATGTGGGACACATCTCAGATAATGGGCTGAAACTGTTTACAAACTACTCAACATGTTTGAGTTAAGAATGGTTTGGTTTCAGTTCAACATTGACCCCAATGTGCTTTATATGTATGTCACAGCAACCCTGCAAACTTTTCACTTACAACCCCATCCTTTTTCTTACATTGACATAGCACTCAGCTAGGAAGCTTGTAAGGTGAATGCTGCGTCTCAATTCGCATACTATCCGTCCTAAATAGTATTCGAAAATAGAATTATATGTCCCAAATCATAGTATGTTGAAATGAGTGTTTCAAAGATACCCGGATGGTCTACTATTTCCGGTCAGAATCCGAAGTGCAGATCGATGCACACTCTTGGCTAATATTGCCCACAACCCATCGCGAGTTGGACGAGGATTCGGTTAGAACTATCAAATTAGATTGAATGGAGGATTTTAACTGTGACAAGATGATTGACAGGGCAGTTTACGGTGACGGGATGCACACAACAGATCTGTCCGTTAAAGATGACGTGATAGTATGTCCCAAAGTTATACTTTTGAGTGTATAAAACAGCAATATACCGTAGAAAAAAATGCATTCGAGGTGATATTTTTCGTTTTCGAGAAAGTAGCCTACAGGAATATACTGTGAATTACCAGCGCTCAAAGTCGACACTCAGAGGCTGTGTTCAAAATCATATCCTATACCCTCATTCACTATTCCCTACATTAGTTCACTAATATAGTCCACTTGACTGAGTGAATAATTCAGTTAATTTTCTAAGTTAATTGAGACCCTGATGAACACCTGCTGTTAACAATCAGAATCACTGAAGGAAATAGGAACAAGAAGAACAGAAAAAAGACGAAATCAAGATAAAAGACATTAAATCTTAGCAAAAGATCTCAGCAGAGGAGGATTAAACATCTCCACAAACAGCATTACCAGCTTCACTTATTACTAACCAGACTGACTTTATTTCTGTCAGACGTCTACAGAAGTTCTTATTAAAAGGTGTGGTTTAGATGTAATTTTATTTTCATTTGATGTTACCATAATGGTGATCAGTCATTGCGTTAGTTGGGCTCTTGACCCTTGACTTTTGAACATTATTTTTTTTTTGGCTGCTGTAGCTGTGAGTTTTGAAATACAATAGCTATGGCACAAAGCTGAAGACAACAGGATGACAATGACTGTTTGTTAATAGTCACAATCGTCATATAATGGCTCGATTTACTAATCTCATTTGCTGCCTAAAGTTGTTAAATGGTTGATGTCTTGTAGTTTTGATTTTGTTGTCATTGTGATTATACAGATTGAGATCTATCGGGGATTTGACGTCCAGAAAATATTAATGATTTTAAAAAGGTTATACATTTTGAACTTCTTGATCAGCCAGCAGACATACACAGGTGTATCAATAATTGGTGTATGAATCTCAACAATCCCCGGTTCCATCTGACCAAGTGTGGAGGTGTCCATGAGCAAGACATCTAACCCCAGCTGCTCCTGACGAGCTGGATGGCGCCTTGCATGGCTGACACCGCCGTCAGCGAATGAATGGGTGAATGTGAGGCAATGTGTAAAGCGCTTTGGCGGCCATGGGCCTCTTTAAAGCACTATATAAATGCAGTCCATTTACCAACATAAGTTCAACCAACATGCTTTTTTAGTTCTCTTAATTAATGTTTTCCAGTCCACATTACTTGATACAGGAAGTTGAGTCAACAGACTGCATGTTGCATCAATTCGTGTTTTGAAGTGTGATAAACTTGACACTATAAGTTGACTCAAATTAACTCAGTCAAAGCAACAAGATGACTTGACTTAGGCTACGTTCACCCTGCAGGCTGAAACGACCCAATTCCGATTTTTTTGCCCTTATGCGACCTGTATCCGATCTTTTCATGACAGTCTGAACGACACAGATCTGATCTTTTCAAATGCGACCCAGGCCACTTGGGTATGTGGTCCAAATCAGATACGTATCCGATCTTTTGAAATGCGACCTCAATCTGAATGGCCAGATCACATGTATCCGACCCGCACGCCATTGATATGCGACAAACGTCATAATTCCGCCACAGACGTGTCTTTTCCCGTGAGTTAATCGAAGGCGTTCAAACGCTCTCCTCCTTCTTAATTTTCTTCTTAAAACGAGAAGATTGTAATTGTGCTGGCTCTGTTGAAAATAACTTTAATATTGCTAAACGAGCTCCACTGTTGACATTCATGTTTAGGTACTTCCGCAAACAGCAAGTGACGTCGTTGACCATTGAGTACTCTTCTCTCATGCGGGTCCCTTCTGAGTCATTTCACGTTCACACAGAAGATCACAAAAGGTCACATTTAATTGGAAACGTGAACGGCCTTGCAAAAAATCGGATTTTTAAAAAAAATCGGAATTGAGCATTAAGCCCTGCAGTATGAACAAGGCCTTAGTTAAGCTGTCAACTAATCTTTTTTTACAGTGTACGTTAGCATGTAGCGCTAGCTGGCTAGCGCCGCCGGAGTGTCAGTGTTAAGTTTGACTGGCCATTTCTCACTTCTCATGTAGATTCTTTGTAGATATTAGTTTGCTTAAATTTTTGAAATCTAGTAATTTCTGTAAACTCAATTAACTTGGGAATAGAGCATGGAAAATAATAATAATGCTGCCCTACCTTGATAAAATCCGAGCGGCAGTGGCTCAGTGGTTCATGTAGGTTGTCTACAAACCGGAAGATTGGTTGTTCAATCCCCGGTTCCACCTGACCAAGAGTCGAGGTGTCCATGAGCAAGACACCTAACCCCAGCTGCTCCTGACGAGCTGGATGGCGCCTTGCATGGCTGACACCGCCGTCAGCGAATGAATGGGTGAATGCGAGGCAATGTGTAAAGCGCTTTGGTGGCCATGGGTCTGTTTAAAGCACTATATAAATGCAGCCCATTTACCAACACTGTTAGCCCGGACAAGTTGAATCTAAATGTAAGCAAACTGGTTGCCCTAAAATAATTAAGTAATGGTAACTTAAAAAATTTAAGTTAATTTAACTTAAAATGTTTTGTAATATCAATTACTTTGCAGTTATTACACATAGTATATTTAAGTTCACTGTACTAGCCCGTATACTTAAAAAATTGGAGCAAACTGGTTGCCCTAAAAAAATTAAGTAACGTGTACTTGATAACTTAAGTAAAATTTTAAAAAGCAAGCAAACAACATAACATTTTCACCTCTTTTTATTTTAATTGAAATATTTACATTTTAAAATACAAAACACAGGGAAGAAACATCATTTCTTGTAATTCATGACAGGATTTTTATTTCTGGGTAATAACTAATCCTTTAAACTGCAGTAAAAAATATTTTATTTTGAGCCTATTTCACTTTTGAAGACAAATATTTTCAGTTTTTCATATCATTAACCAGTATTACAGATATTGAAAAAAATTAAAAGTACTGAAAATAAAAGTCTGGGAGATACTGATTAAATTATTCTGAAAATTAGTAGCAGACAGCTGGTCTGCATTGATGGTACTATTAATAACTTACAGAGCAGGTCTTAAAGAATGCAGACGGGTCATCCCCCAAAATGACCGGCAGTCCACGAAGGCAAAAGGGACCTAACATCTGTTGGCTCGGTGGTCTGGAAGATATTGGAGATATTGAAGTTTAGGGATGCTCACATGTATGAACAAAATTACTGAGCTTCCCCCAAATTTGTCAGATTTTAGGAAGTAAAGAACAGGGCAAGACAAGATGACAAACCGGAAAGGAGAGAAAAGGGGTCAAGGAAAAAAGATGAAACAAGAAAAGTGGAGAGAAAATGAGAGAAAAAAAATTTGTAAGAGTTTTAAGAATGTAAAGAAAAAGAAGTCCAGAGGAAAGAGAGACAAGAAAATAATAAATAGAAGATATGAGAAGGAGAGAAATTACAAAAAGAGTGGGTAGACTGATGTAGACATGTAAACACACCTTTTTCTGATGTAAAAGCTCAGCCAAAAGCTGGCCGGCGAGGCCTTTCTTCTTCCTGAAGATTTCCATCAGATTTGGAGAGTAATGATCAAGTGCATCAAAAAAGTTCTCTCTGAGATTTTTCCCCACCACTCGGTTGAACTCATAAGGACAGATAAAACATAGCATACCATATTGGCTTACCGTCACTACGTACATCCGTCCTTCGGATGAGACGTTAAACCGAGGCCCGGACTCTCCCAGGATGTCTTTCGAAAGAGTAGGGGTGTAACCCCGGCATCCTGGCCAAATGTGCCCAGTGGCCTCTTTCCATCATGGCCTCCTAATCATCCCCATATATACTGATTGGCTTCATCACTGTCTCCTCTCCACCAGTAAGCTGGTGTGTGGTGAGCGTTCTGGCGCAATATGGCTGTCGTCGCATCATCCAAGTGGATGCTGCACATTGGTGGTGGTTGAGGAGATTCCCCCCCTTCTATGTAAAGCGCTTTGAGTATCCAGAAAAGCGCTATATAAATGTAATGAATTATTATTATTATTATTATTATTATTATTATTATTATTATTATCTATGACCACAATGCTACATGATTTCAGTCACAGTTTATAACCTAAGAGGTCATAAATACCCATTTTCATTTGTACATATGTTTATTCAAATATTGAATGAAAGTTCCATGTTTGAGTCTATAATGCTTAAATAACTGTGATCTTTTTTCACAGTTAGCAGGAAAATACTTACACTTCCAAAGCATTTCTTCCTGTCATCTGCAACACAATAAACAAGATAGTTTATCGTTAGAGGGCATCCATCCATTTTTTTATGTATAACATTTTAATCAGCGACAACTTATTCCATTTAAAACAATGGCTGTATTAAAATGCAAGTTTTTTCTAACTTTAGCTTAAATTCACTCACCAGATTTAGTAAACTGTGGCGTCATGTCTCGCTTCACTGGAAAGCGTTGTATCTGTGTCGAACATGCAGGGGTTAAAATGGGACCACCGTGCACAAGTGGAAAAACCACCTAGTTAACAGGTGAAAATGTCACGACCTGTTTAAAGCATGTTATTGCTCACAAACAGTCCCTCAATAATAAAAAAAAAACACTTAATACAGGACGAAAAAAGTCAGATTAATTCGTCAGAAGATCGAGCGGGATCTTGTTCGGTGCACGCGAGTGAAAGGGGTTTTAGCTTTTAGGGGCATATTATTGTCCCAAACGGTTTAAAACTATGTGTTAGACTACTCACAAACATCATTTTGAAGGAGAGAGAGCGAGAAAAAAAAAATGAACAGACGAAACTATGTCTGCTAAATTCGCCTGTTTCAAGTTCAAGTGGGACCAGTGAAAAAAAACTCCAAAATTACTTAAAACAACAGTTTTCACTACTCACAAACAAAAATCGTTGAAAAATAGAAATAATAAGACTGGCTAAAACATTTGCTTTTAAGTACTTACGAACATCTCTACGAATTCCCATGCACTTTCAACCACAAGAGAAAATGGCGTTGCTTGCCTGACTAGTTGCAACAGCTAACTGTGTGTGCGTGCGTCACGTGTGTGGGGGGAAGGGGCGTGGTCAGTATACACAAACTTTACAATTTTAATCAATTGAACTTAAAGTTTTCCACACAAAATGTACAGACACAAAAATACATACAAATATGTCTACAAAAGTAGTAGAATTCACTTACATTTTTATAGTAATACATTCAAAATTAAATAATTTAAGTATGCTGTAATTAAATTGTTAATTAGATATAAAATCCGGGCTAACAGTCAACCAACATCCTTTTTTAGTTCTCTTAAGTAATGTTTTCCAGTCCACATTACTTGATTCAGGAAGTTAAGTCAACAGACTGCATGTTGCATTAATTCGTGTTTTGAAGTGTAATAAACTTGACACTATAAGTTGACTCAAATTAAATCAGTCAAAGCAACAAGATGACTTGACTTAGTTAAGTTGAGTCAACTAATCTTTTTTTTTCCAGTGTAAGCGAATTGGGAAGCATGTCACGTTGTAGGTTTTGTGTCCTTGTTCCTGTCTGTCATGTGATTCCCTGATTGTCCTGTGATCCTGCAATGTCTTGGCATTTGTTAATCGTCTGATCATTGTTCACAGGTGTTCCTTGTCTTGTAATTAGTCTGTGTATTTAAGCCCTTATGTTTGCCCTGTGTCTGAATGTTCCTGTTCTTCTTCTTCTTCTTTCAGGCCTTTGTTTTGTGTTGATAATTAAATTGGCATTTGGGTTCTCTACATCTTGCCTCCAGTGATTCGTTACATAAGAAACATAGTGGAAAAAAAGTGTAAGCCTAATTCTTTACAATTCTGTGAGGATTCTAAAGGAAATGAATCAGGCCGTGTCGGCAGATTCAGTTGTGGCAAATTTGTTGTTCTCTTTCATAGGTTCTCTCAACGCTGCGGAAAGCGCAGTGGGATATTCTCTGAATGTGCCGATTGTCTGAAGCCTTATAGAATCACGCCAATTCATTGGCTGATGGCGTCCGCGCAATATGGCTCCGCCCCGACGCTCTTACGTCGCATCATACGTATTCGCGCGCGCGCCATCTGCTCCTCAGATTTCTCTGCCTTCAGAACGAAGCGGTCACGTTTGCCCTTCGCTCGTGATTTTTCTGAGCTACAATTACATTTGGATTATTCTCGGCGCTTCTGCGACTGTTCAAGCGGAACTCTGTTTCTCCTTACGGTGAAGCTGCCATGGATTACAGACGCTGTACTCCGCCATGTGCTCGTTACATCGCTAACGACGACCCACACAGTAAGTGCGTTAAATGTTTGGGTTTTTCACATGCGCGTGAGGCAGTTATAGGATCGTCTAAATGCAAATTCTGTGAAAATTTGTTGCTCAAAACCCTCAAATTGCGGCTCGCGGTCTTTGAGAGGGAATCATTCGTCTCCCCCTGTCGCGCTCCCGAGGCCTCTCGAGGATCCGCGACCTGGGGTTCGGATGTAGAGCTTGAGGATGCGGAGTTCGAGCAGACGAGCCCCGCTCTTTCTCTCCCTCCCTCCCCTCGGCACGCGCGAGACATGCCAGTCGAATTTTCACACGATTATTTGCGCCCCAGCCCGGGAGCACGCGACGCGGTTTCTTTCGGGCTGGAGGATATACTTTTTACCGAGGCTTCCGACTCCGAGGATTTCGGGCCTACTCTCGCCGACGACGTTTCTGCCCACCTCCCAGCTCTCCTTTCCTTGCCCTGTCACCTTCGCCACTCAGAGTGTCTCGAAGTGCAGGCCATATTTCACCTTCTCTACTCAGTCTGGTGCGGGAGGAAGGAGACGCTTTCGGCTTTCTCCCCTCACCCCCCACGCTCTCTATAACTACCGGCCGCATCCTCGGAGGCACTTTCCGTTTTCCTCCGAAGCAGGCGGACCTGGTCACCATGACGATGCCTCCCATCACGTGCCAGGACGCCGATGGCCCTCCTGCACAGTCAACCTCTTTACCCCAGGAGCGTCAACACGGCACCCTTACTCAAGTATGTCGTCTGCATTACAACATCCCTCCTCCTCTATCACATTTCCTTCCAGAGTGGGAACGCTTACCAGGGGTATCGTCCTGGGTTCTTCGCACAATTCGGTTCGGCTACACTCTTCAGTTTTGCCGCAATCCCCCCTGTTTCAACGGGGTGTTTCCTACTGTAGTAGAC
This sequence comes from Chrosomus eos, assembly GCA_036326025.1. Lineage (NCBI taxonomy): Eukaryota > Metazoa > Chordata > Actinopteri > Cypriniformes > Leuciscidae > Chrosomus > Chrosomus eos. The sequence continues at coordinate 95,921 of JAZAVI010000087.1, read as the reverse complement.
AGCGCCGCTCAGGCTTCTGTACTGCAGCAGGAAATCTCTTCCCTCCTTCTCAAAGGAGTAATAGAGGAGATTACTCCAGGGGAAACCGAGCGGGGCTTTTACAGCCGTTACTTCCTGGTCCCGAAGAAGGGCGGCGGTTTGCGTCCCATACTGGACCTCCGCCGGCTGAACTTCGCCCTTTACAAAGGGAAATTCAAGATGTTGACGCTGAAAGCTATCATATCTCAGATTCGGCCAGGGGATTGGTTCGTGACGATAGACCTAAAGGATGCTTATTTTCACATCCAGGTTGTACAGCGACACAGGCAATTCCTCAGGTTCGCCGTTGGAGAAAGGGCGTTCCAGTACAGGGTCCTTCCCTTCGGCCTATCTCTAGCTCCAAGGACATTCACAAAGTGCATGGATGCAGCTCTGGCCCCATTGCGGCTCCAGGGCATCCGTGTTCTAAATTACCTGGACGATTGGCTCATTTTAGCCCAATCCAGGGAGCTAGTGGCCCACCACAGAGACGTCGTTCTGAGTCATATCCAGTCTCTCGGTTTGAGGTTGAACTCGGAGAAGAGTGTTCTTGCTCCGGCTCAAAGCACCGTTTTCTTGGGGGTGAACATGGATTCCGTTCTCATGCAGGCCCGTTTGGCCCCTGCACGGATTTCCAGCTTGACGACATGCTTGGCTCGTTTTTTGCTAGGCCATCATGTGTCTGTGGGCACCTGCCGCAGGATGCTGGGCCTTATGGCTGCGGCCTCCTCCGTGCTACCGCTGGGCCTACTCCACATGAGACCCTTCATGTGGTGGGTGAAACTCTCAGGGGTTCGACCCTCCGGGTCAACCCTTCGCCTACTGAAGGTATCGCGCAGTTGCTTTCGAGCCCTGTCAGTTTGGCGGGACCCTCTTTTTCTTCGGAAAGGGGTCAGCATGGGTGCGGTATCTCGTCGCCAGATGATTACGACGGATGCCTCTCTCACCGGCTGGGGAGCGGTTTTCGAGGGCAGACCAGCGTGTGGGGTCTGGACCGGAGAGGCTCTCTCCTGGCACATAAACTGCCTGGAGTTAAGGGCCGTTTTTCTGGCTCTGCTTCATTTCCTCCCTCTTCTGGAGGGTCACCATGTCATTGTCAGAACGGACAATATGGCAGTGGTGTCTCATGTGAACCGGCAGGGAGGTTCTCGGTCGCGCACCCTAGACAGGCATGCGCGTCACCTTCTCCTGTGGTCTCAGAGCAGATTCCTATCTCTAAGAGCGGTTCATGTCCCAGGGGTTCTGAACCTCACAGCAGATTTTCTGTCGAGACAGAAACTCCGATCGGGAGAATGGATGTTGAACCGCCAGACGATGGCTCTAATCTGGAAGGTTTTTGGAGAGGCGGAGGTGGACCTCTTTGCATCTCAAGAGTCATCCCAATGCCCTCTTTGGTTCTCCCTGAGTCCCCCGGCCCCATTGGGGATAGATGCGTTCGCTTACCCTTGGCCAACGCAGAAACTCTATGCCTTCCCGCCCATCAAACTGATCCCGGCGGTCTTGGCCAGAGTGAGAGAGAGCGGAGTCCGCCTCGTCCTGGTAGCTCCGTTCTGGCCATCTCAGCCATGGTTTTCGGAGCTAGTTCCTCTACTGGAGTCTCCCCCCTGGAGGATCCCGGTCAGGGAAGATCTGCTGTCCCAGCTACAGGGCAGGATATGGCATCCTCGCCCAGACATGTGGAAGCTGTATGTTTGGCCGATCAGAGGCCGTTAGCATTAAGCTCCGGTCTCCCAACTGACGTTCAGGAGACTATTGCGAGTGCTAGAGCTCCTTCTACAAGGAGATTATATTCTTCCAAATGGAAGGTTTTTGAGACTTGGTGTTTAGCACATGATAAGAGCCCAGTTAACTGCCCTGCTGGTTCAGTACTGGAATTCCTGCAGGAGAAGTTTGCGGCTGGAGCAGCCGCTACCACTCTCAGGGTTTATGTCGCGGCTATTGCAGCGCATAGGGAATCGGATGAGATTCCCCTAGGCAAGTTAAGGTTAGTTTCTGCCTTTATGCGTGGGGTGAAGCGCCTGAAACCGGCTCGCTCCCCTAGAGTCCCCTCATGGGATCTTTCTGTTGTCCTAGAGGGTTTGACGAAAGCCCCCTTTGAGCCCTTGGAGTCAGCTCCGGATAGGATTCTGACTCTTAAGGTTTCTCTTTTGTTAGCTTTGTCCTCGTTAAAGCGGGTGGGAGACTTACAAGCTCTTTCTGTTAGCGAGTCCTGCTTGGACTTTGCCCCTGGCCTGGTCAAAGTTTCCTTGAGGCCGAGACCAGGGTATGTCCCCAAGGTTCTTTCCTCAAGTTTCCGCTCTCAGGTAGTTAACCTTAATGCTTTCCACCCTCCTCCATTTTCATCTGAGGAAGATAGGGAGCTTAACTTGCTCTGCCCAGTTCGTTCTCTTAAGATATATGTAGACCGCTCAGGCGGTTGGAGGAAATCTAACCAGCTTCTGGTTTGTTTCGGTGCTAGCCGCCGTGGGCTTGCTGCATCGAAGCAGAGGATTTCTCACTGGGTCACAGAGGCTATCTCGTTGGCTTATGGGGTGCGTGGCTTGCCTTCACCTCTTAACATTAGAGCACATTCCACCAGAAGTGTAGCATCTTCTCAAGCTCTTTTCAGAGGAGCACTTTTGGAGGATATTTGTGTTGCGGCAGGCTGGTCCTCTCCGCATACTTTTGTAAGGTTCTATAGCTTGGATCTTGACATGACCCCGGGTTCCCAGGTTCTTTCTGTTTGAACTCGTTTCGGTCGTTGTCTCTTTTATCTACCAGTCATAAAAGCGCTCTAGCTTGGCGAGTTTGGTAGTCCGTTCCCACTGCGCTTTCCGCAGCGTTGAGAGAACCTATGAAAGAGAACGTCTCTGGTTACTTACGTAACCTATGTTCTCTGAATAGGGAACGAGACGCTGCGTTAGCGGCCAAGCTCCTCGCGCTGCTGACAGTTTCTTTTCGGCAGAGAAATCTGAGGAGCAGATGGCGCGCGCGCGAATACGTATGATGCGACGTAAGAGCGTCGGGGCGGAGCCATATTGCGCGGACGCCATCAGCCAATGAATTGGCGTGATTCTATAAGGCTTCAGACAATCGGCACATTCAGAGAATATCCCACTGCGCTTTCCGCAGCGTCTCGTTCCCTATTCAGAGAACATAGGTTACGTAAGTAACCAGAGACGTTTCTGTCACTGAAACAAAGTGCTTAAAGCTACACTGTGTAACTTTTTTAGTTTATTCTTAGCTAAAAACACTTAGTTCTTTCAAAAATATATGTGCTCATTAATGTATATTTACTTCGTTCAAGTAATAAAATATTCTTGTGAGTGTATAATATGCCATTGAAAATACATGTAAGGGTTCTAATGTCGGTCACCATGTTGCCCCTCCATCTTGAAAGTACATTAGGGACATACCCGTTAATTCAAGCTTCGCCTTTCGCGTTTTAACCCTTTGGGGTCTAAGGTGTTTTCGGGCTCTTGTGATGTTTTGACATGCCCTGGCATTTGTGCTTTTTTCAGTTATTTATAAACATGTTAATGGCAAAGGTGTAAATTCACTCTATATAGCACAAACGGGCCTACCATGATATGTGAGCAACATGTATGCACATGTTTGTATTTTTAAGAGAATAATGTTTAATGTTTATGCGTGATTATTGAAAAAAATAAAAATGAAAGTTGCTGAAATTAGGCCACAAAACACATATTGATTATTTCTTCACAAGACTTTTGAAAATTGTATCACATAGTCTAGAATATTTGCTCCAAAACTATGTGAGAATCATCCTGACTACTCATTCAGATAAGTCAATAAAGTCTTTTAAATGTTTAATGACGTGTTTTGTTTGAGAAAGCTTTATGCGAGGAGGCGTGATCTCTCATTAATATGTGTGGCATTCCACACCTGGGAAAGACAAAGACACTCCCCATAATGGCCCTATTAGGTGCTATCAGGCCATATCATTAGGAGCCTTGCACAAAGAATGAGGAGATTTAAAAAAGAATGGCTTTTAGATTTTTGGATTTATTTACAACACACACACACACACACACACACACACACACACACACACACACACACACACACACACACACACACACACACACACACACACACTGCTTAGAATAAGTGAACACACCCATGCTAAAGTTGACTAAAAACAGGAATAAAAAATCTTAATGCCTTAATTAAAAAAACGAGGAAAACTCCAACTTTTAGGGACATGAATAATGTCCTTGAATTCTTTGTGAATGAATAATGTATCGCAAATAATAAAATGTTCTTCTTTAAAATACAGGGTGCAGACGTCTGGACACTTCTATCACACACCCTTCTTTTCAGTTCAAAGTTCAAAGTTAGAGTTGGAAACATCTTGAAAAGAAAATTGTCTTTTTCCATAAATGTCTTAGTTTGATCATACATATTTCAAAGTTGAGGATTCATTATGTCCGCTGCTATCAGTGTCATGAATACAGTGTCCTTGTGGCGGCGCGCGCGCAGTCTTCACTCTGACGCGCTCTTCAATCTATCGTTGCGAACACTATTCATTCCGGTGAAATCACAAAATAAAATGCACACAAACGGGTGTCCTATATACGTGTGTGCTTGATATAGACTGTAACCACTGATGAACATATTCGGTTTTGATGAGAGAAAGAAAATATGCCAGGGGCGGATTCAAACCCGTAACCTCTGACACGCTTGGCAAATGATCTAACCACTAGACCACAGAAGAACTCAAACAAAACTTGCAGATCAATATATTTCACTAAATCATTATAACCTAAGCAGTTATTTAAAAAGTTTACACGAGCGTATAGGCCTACACGAATGTTGTGTTGAGGTAATATTTACTAGGCAAAATATAGTCTGAAAATACATTTGAGCTCTATGATCAGAAAAGGAATTATAAAACACTAAACAGCTTACTCTGAACTTGAATCCTCGGGGTCAATTCGTTCTTCAAAATGGAACCGTCCGTCGTCTGAGTTTCAAATTCCACTGAGAAAAAGGTGAATTATTCTCATTTGTCCAAAATCCTCTGAAGGAGTAACGTAAGCGTGCTTCCATCCCTAAAACGCGATGAACTATCAGTGAATCTCTGATGAAGAATCTGTGTTTGGCATTGATCGGGGGCGTGCCGGGGGCATTACCATGTCAAAAGCTCTGGAGGTGTGGCGGGCTCAGCTCATTAAAAATAATGAAGGGAGAGCGAAAAAACTGTAACTCTCCTTGGTTTCAAACGGATTACATAAACTGTAAATATATTTTTTATTTCATTTAAAAGAAGAGAATTTCAGCTTCATAAAGAGACATATCTCGTATCTCTGTGACAAGTATTGACAGAGTTACAGTTAATATTTCGGACGCGTTTCAGAACGGACCTAACTGACAGAGAGAAGGTAAAACGTGCATCATGTTTATTTTTCTTTATTTGACGAAAAGCACAACACTTTGTTTTTATTGTGAGTATCCACAAAAAAATACCCACTTAACAGGATCTAATGATGTACAACACTTATATTTAAGATTAAAATCAACAGAGTAATTTGATTCTCTTTTGCACTGATAAGGAAAAAATCCAGCAAAACGCGAGGGCGCGTTTTCCGACCCCTAAGGGTTAACACTCGTGTCGCACCGTGTCGAATGTGAAGAGGGGGATGGGGGAACATGGGGGAAGCCATGTTAATCTTGGACTACATTGGCCACCATAGGAGTTGGGAATTGAGAGTTGAGGAATTGAGAGGAACAGAAACTAATATTCACTGGATGGTCATATACCTTTTCACCGCTAGATGGGGGTAAAAATCACACAGTGTAGCTTTAAGTTGTAAGTTTCTAATGTAAAGTGTCTAATGTCTAAGTTGTACAAATTCTGCAAAGATTTTTAAGTATAACCAAATGAACTTAAAGCAGTTTGGTGCTATAATTTTATTGATATACATCCACTGCACTCAGTCACTCCACACCTTCGAGTGTCTTGCTCACGTTTGATTAACCAGCTTACTGTTGACAGATTTTCAGCCGCATTTGACTCAAGCTCGGTCCTTATTTCGAAAAGATGTGGACGCTTGTGCACAGGCTTTTAATGATCACTGCACATTGCTGTTGGACAAAGTGGCGCCTCTTAAAACTAGAGAAATTTCTGCTGTTAATACATCCCCGTGGATAAATGATGCCATTCGCAGCCTAAAGGTGGGGTATGTGATTTGGAAAACGACCGGCAGATTTTGAAAATATACATTTTTAATTTAGCAGCAACGTTTCGGTCTTTCGACCTTCGTTACCATCATTCGTTACCATCTTACATTCGGGATTCTACTGATTTCATCAATAAGATTTCTGATTTACCGGACAATTCTTTATTATTAACTTTGGATGTAACAAGTTTATATTCTAACATTGCACATGAAAAAGGGCTTAATTCCCTCAGACATTATCTTTTGTTACGTGAGGTTGACAGTCCACCCTCAAAGTTTGTTATTGAGATGGCCTATTATCTTTTGAAATATAATTATTTCAGTTTTGACAATGATTTTTTTCTTCAAATTAATGGTACCGCGATGGGCTCGAACTTTGGCCCCAACTATGCCAATCTATTTATGGGTTTTTTGAGCAGAGTTATGTGCTGAATACAGACAATAATCCCTTTTATTCACGTATCTGTCAGGGATCACAGACGAATCAGACAAGATGGTAAGTTTACTGCTTTTATTATGCAGAAGGATCGTAGTCGGAGATAACAGGTGAGAAACCAATGACATACAAACATAAAGGAAGCTTAGCTGTGGTTAATGTCCTTTTCTTTCTTTCTCTCTCTCTTGCAGGTGACTTGATGGTGGTTTGGTATGGATGGACAGGTCTTTGACAGATGGATTGCAGGTAAGTAGCAGGTAGGTGATCGGGAAGTCTGTGAGCCATGGAATGACGAGACCAGACAAGTGACTGCAGTGAAGGTGAGTGTTTTATAGTCCATGTGGGTGATGGGACACAGGTGACGGTGATTAGTACTCAGGGGATAATGAACGGGAAAATGTCTGATTGGGTGAAAGGGAATGAGTGGGCGGTGATGATGATCGTGGAGGAGATGGAATCCTGACAGTATCATTAAATGGTATAGATACATTGATGATATTTTCTGTATTTTTTGGGGGGATCATGAGGAAGCTCGAGAACTTGTGACTTTTTTGAATGGCTTGGTTGACGACTTAGAATTTACTTCTGAAATTAATCATTCTAAAGTACACTTTCTTGATATGTGGGTACAGAAGAAAGAAGGGAGGTTGATTACAACTTTGTTTACAAAAGAGACCGATCGCAATACACTTTTACTCGCTACCAGCTTTCATCCGACTTTTTTAAAAAAAAGGACTACCTAAGAGTCAGTTCTATAGATTGAGGATGATTTGTTATTCTGATTCCGACTTTATTGAAAAATCAAACATTATGAAAAATAGATTTTTAAATAGAGGTTACCTTTCCGAAATGGTTGATGAAGCATTTAACACATCTTTTTAAAAAAAACAGTTCTGAGTTGTTAAAAAAGAAGACAAAAAAAGCAAGACAATATTCTTTCACTTGTATTACGACTCATTCACCAAATTCTTACATGATAAAAATCAATTTTTAAAAAACATTGGCATCTGTTGTCTTCTGATCCAGAGTTGAGCGAAATTTTTCAACATCCTCCTTTGATTGTTTATAAACGCGCTAGAAATCTAAAAGATCGTTTGGTACATGCTCGTTTTCAAAGTACTAGTCTACGTCCATCTCAAAGTTTGCATAGTCCAATACAGAATGGCAATTATCGTTGTGGTAACTGTGCGCAGTGCAATAATACATGTAAAATTTCTTTTTTCTGTCACCCAAGAACCGGCAAAAAATACACTATCAAATCTGTGATTACTTGTGCCTCCACTTATGTTGTTTACTTGATCCGGTGTCCGTGCGGGTTAGGTTATGTGGGGAAAACGTCACGGCAATTAAAACAGAGAATTAGCGAACATTAAAGCTCTATCAGAAGGAAAGATGTAAACTATCCAGTTGCAGCTCATTTTGTAGCCTGTAATCACGATGTTTCCTCTTTACGCTTTTGTGGTATTGAAAAAGTGAATGTGCCACCTAGAGGGGGAGACATTGAATTGCTCCTGTTGAGACGTGAACTATTTTGGATTTTCACACTTCAGACTTTATCTCCTAGTGGTATGAATGATGAAGCATTATTCAATGTGATGTTATAAATTTTTTTTCTTTCTTTTTTTAAGTATTGTTTTCAAGTATGTTTGCAACTGAGTACAATTATGTGTTGTAATTGTTTGATGATGGGTTGTCAATTATAGATTATCAATGAGCCTAAGTGGTTACAGATGTTACTCTGTTGATTGGTCATGTGTGTATTTTTTTAAATAGGAAAAGTTTGTAAATTTGTATAAGCCTGATGAAGGTCGAAAGACCGAAACGTTGCTGCTAAATATTTTTTTTTTATTTGCAAGTACTGATAGTGTGCGGGAGTTCCTATTTGTAGATTGTCGATCAAGCTTGGTCTTCCTTTCCTACGCACCTATCACCTACAGGTGTGCGATGGCTTTTGTTCATTGAAAATATACAATTCAAATGGTCCTACCTTCTTTCCTCCAACGCTGGCCCTGACTCCACCCACTCGAAGAACATGGACGCACAATCATGCACGAGCAAAAACTCAGATGCGCGAGAGATTACAATGACGATTTACTACTAATCATGGAACCGGCTTTACTGACGAGATGCGCATGCATCACAATCTTCGAGTATGCGCATTGATTGACAAACTTGCTGTCCAATGATTCGGGTGGTCTTGGAAATGATTGGCTGGAGTTTTTCGAGTCCTGCCCGTTCCACAGATGATTAAATTGCTTAATTTTCATGTAACTGCTTCTAACTCAGTGGCTGTAAGTGGGTTAGGAATAGGATTTTAAGTTATTTAATAAAAATGGACAAAAAAGAAAATCACATACCCCACCTTCAATAATGGACTCATTCTGCCCCATGAATGACATCATTAAATTAGTGGGCATGATGAAACCTTCTCAAGCCCTGTTGATATTTTACCTAAATCTTTGCTTTTAAAATCCATACAACGTCTTAGGTTTCAATTTTCAACTTATCTCTTCAGCTGGGCCAGGTTCCTAGCTGTTGTTGTTCAGCCTACTGTATCTTGAAAAAGAACAATCTTGATGCAGCTTCATTCAGAAATTATAGGCCTATTTCTAAATTGCCATTTATTTCAATAATAACCAACTGCAGAACCGCAGAACCATTACGTCATAACAGTCTGAGGACCACAGCGCCAGCCCGACAGTCTGAGGGCGGAAGTGGGCGCGGCAAGGCATTACGCTACTTCTGTGTTTTGGAACGTTTTAAAGTTTAAAACAACGTTATTATAAAAACTTTGTTTTAAACGATTTAATTGAAAATGTATATTTAAGATTGATTAACAATAGTATACATTAAACAAAGCATAAAATGAAAAATAAATAATACAATGAAAACAAAGCTTGAGAGTTTGAACATTTTATTCAATTGAAAATAATTTTAAATACTCAACCAACAAAGACCACCATACACAATAATATGATGGACTGAATCATATTATAATATCAAATCATAATATCAAAAAATATTAATTTAAATAAAATGAGTTTTTCCCTCTGAAATATAAAAATAAATCACACACTAGCTGTTCCCTTTCAAGGCTACGGAACTTTGACATTACGGATGTCGTATATGGGAACTCTCTCTCATCCTTCACTTCCGCTGAAATCTTATTGGCTAACGCCAGCAACGCTGGCCAATTGACGCAAATATGCAAATACTGAAACCCCGTTGCAGTATAATGTAAGTGCAGCGTCAATTCCTCCTCAGAATCTCTCTCTTCACGCTCAAATTGTGTGCTAGAAAGCTGATACTACTACTACTTGGATTTTTGCTATCGTTGAAGGTGCACCGGAGATACCTGAACTGTCTCCAGCATCCGATGGCGACCGTCTGCAATTTATGCTCGGGCCCCATAGTGCCCCCCGACATGCACCTGTTCTGCATCACGTGCATGGGGCTGGCCCACGCGGAGTCGGCCCTCAGGGATGAAGGGTCCTGCGACTTCTGTGCGGACATGCCCCTCCGAGCCCTCAAGGCCAGGCGAGACGAAGCTCGCGCTGCTGCGGGGATTGGGCCTGCTGCCGCCACCGAGCCGCTGGCAGGCCCCCCCAACCGAGGAGTCGAGGTTCGACCCCCGGTGAGTTTTCCGGACCCTTCGTTTCATCCTCCCCGCGACGTTGCGGACTTCGTGTCCTTCGGGGTGAGTGAGGAGGACGACTCTATGTCCTTGTCGGCCTCCGAGAACGACTACGGTGCGGAGCAGGCCGCCCCTCTGGCACCCACGGAAGAGACCCCCGCGGATCTGCAGGAAGAGCTCTTCCGTATACTCTCGAAGGCCGTCGAGGAACTGGATTTATCCTGGAAGGCTCCCGACGAGCCCTCAAAGAGCAAGTTGGACGCGTGGTTCCTCCAATCGAGCCGCCGTCAGGCCGCTTCGAAAAGGGGAACCCCGTTATTTCCTGATGTGCACGAGCACGTGGTGAAGTCGTGGGTGGCCCCGCAATCGGTGCGCACCCTCACTTCGACCCAGGCCATGTTCCCCCCCGTGGACGAGGCGGGGGACCACGGCTACCTCCGCATCCCTCCTGTCGAGGAGACCGTCGCTGCACATCTTTGCCCGTCAGCTCCCGCCCTGGGCTCGGACCGCAGCCTGCCGTCCCGAGCCTGCAGGTTTACGGCTCACCAGGCTAACAAGGCCTACGGCGCCGCGGGGGAGGCGGTTTCTGCACTACACGCTATGGCCGTTCTTCAAGTGCTGCAGGCCAAGCAATTGAAATCTCTGGATGGCGCCGCCTCTGTCGACGCTGACGCCATCCGAGACCTCCGTTCTGCAACGGACCTCGCGCTCCTGGCCACGAAGCGCTCGGCCCAGGCGATTGGCCGTTCGATGGGGTATTTGGTGGTCCTCCACAGACACCTGTGGCTCACCCTATCGGACGTGCAGGAGGCGGACAGGAAGACGCTGCTAAACGCACCGATCTCCCCTGATGGCCTGTTCGGAGATGCCGTGGAGAAGGTCACCGAGCGGTACTCCGAGACTCAGAAGAAGGCGAAGGCGATGAGCCATGTGATCCCTCGGCGAGCGCCGCCACCGCCACCGCCCCCGCCGCAGCGCCCTCGCTCTCGCTCGTCTTCCGCCTCGGGGCGCCAGCCCCAGGCTGCGGCCAGACATCAGCCAGCCTCCCGCCCGGGACCGGATGCCCGTAAGGGCCGACACGGGCAGTGGCAGGGAGCGGGAAACAAGAGACCGGCTCAGAGGAGCCCGCGCAGAAAACCCGCCGCGTCCCCAGCGAGGCCCAAGCAGTCGTCCTGACCGCTCGGGCAAGAGGAGAGGAGAGCGCACGGATGGCCCCGCTTCCAAGCGGCGCGCTCTAGCGCACGCGGTCCCTCTGCGTTCGGCGAGCGACGCGTGCAGTCATGTTGTGAATGTTGTGTGTTGTTCAATAAAGCAAATTACTTCTTCACAAACAGAGCTTTTTTCTCCTCTTGCACTTCACACTGTGTTACCCGCCCTGTCTTCGAGCAGCGCAGAGTCACGGTCATTAACTATAAAGGCGCCTCGCGGGAAGCGCGAGGTGTCTATCCCCAGCCCTCACATAGCGACGATGACCGCAGGTCTAGACCGGCCCACACTCAGTCGTTTCCTCACGGCGTGGGAAGCTATTCCGGGCATCTCGCCGTGGGTGCTGAATGTAATTCGACACGGGTACACACTTCAGTTCAAACGCAGACCACCCCGCTTCCGCGGCGTAATCCAGTCGTTAACTTTGCCCCAAAATGCTCATGTACTGAGGCAGGAAGTGTGCAGTTTACTCGACAAGGGAGCGATAGAGCCGGTTCCCCCGAGCGAGCGGGGAAGCGGATTCTACAGCCGCTACTTTGTAGTGCCGAAGAAGGGAGGGGGTCTCCGCCCCATACTGGACCTGAGACCCGTCAACAGAGCGCTTCACAAGCGCGCTTTCAGGATGACTACACTGAAACAGATCCTAGCGCAAATTCGCCCCGGGGATTGGTTCGCTTCAGTGGATCTAGAGGACGCTTATTTTCACGTCCAGATAGCGAAGCGCCACGGGCGATTCCTGAGGTTTGCGTTCGAGAATGCGGCGTACCAATACACGGTACTCCCGTTCGGGCTAGCCCTCGCCCCCCGCACCTTTTCGAAATGTGTAGACGCGGCACTTTCACCCCCTCAGGTCGAGCGGGATGCGCGTCTTGAACTATCTGGACGACTGGCTGATTCTCGCGCAGTCGAGGGAGACATTGGTCGGCCATGTGAAAGCCCTACTTCGCCATTTGAAAACGCTTGGTTTGAGGGTAAACGTCCAAAAAAGTGTGCTCACACCGAGCCAAACTACCACATTCCTGGGAGTATGCTTGGACTCAGTGAGTATGAAAGAGCAATGAGCAATGAGCACACCCGGGCCCTTAAGAGAGCAGCCAGAAAAATGGAGCGAAACTGGAAGAAAACAAAACTAGAGGTATTTCGGATTTCATGGAAGGAGAGCTCGATTGCTTACAGAGAGGCCTTAAAAGATGCTAGAACTAATTATTTTTCAACCCTATTAGAAGAAAATAAACATAATCCTAGGTATTTATTTGAACAAGTGACTAAACTAACGAAAAAGAAAGCTTCAAGCCCAGAAGTTTCCAAGAAACAAAGCAGTAATGACTTTATGAACTTCTTCACTTATAAGATTGATAATATCAGGGACAAAATTATAACTATGCAACCGTCTACTACAGTATCGCATCAGGGAGTATATTGTAGTCTCCGTGAGGAGCATTTTGATTCATTTTTTGCTATAGGAGAGGAAGAATTTTGCAAAATTGTTAATTCATCCAAATCGACAACTTGTATGCTAGACCCTATACCTACTAAGCTACTGAAAGAGATGCTTCCAGAGGTCATAGATCCTCTTCTAGATATCATTAATTCTTCTTTGTCATTAGGATACGTACCAAAAACCTTTAAGTTGGCTATGATTAAACCGCTTGTTAAAAAACCGCGGCTTGATCCTACAGAATTAGTCAATTACAGGCCAATCTCGAATCTGCCTTTTCTGTCAAAGATACTAGAAAAAGCAGTATCCTCACAACTGTGTTCCTTTTTAGAAAGAAATAATATCTGCGAGGATTTTCAGTCCGGATTTAGACCGTACCATAGTACTGAGACTGCTCTCATTAAAGTCACAAATGATTTGCTCCTATCATCCGATCGTGGTTGTATCTCTCTATTAGTGTTACTTAATCTTAGTGCTGCATTTGATACTATCGACCACAACATTCTTTTAAATAGACTAGAAAACTATGTTGGCATTAGTGGAATTGCACTAGCATGGTTTAAATCATACTTATCTGACCGTTTTCAGTTTGTAGCAGTAAATGAAGAGATGTCTTATCGATCACAAGTTCAGTATGGCGTACCACAAGGCTCAGTACTAGGACCGCTGCTGTTCACTCTGTACATGCTACCATTAGGAGATATAATTAGGAAATATGGAATTAGCTTTCACTGTTATGCTGATGATACTCAGCTGTATATTTCTTCAAAACCTAACGAAACTTACCAATTCACAAAATTAACGGAATGCATAGCTGATATAAAGAATTGGATGACCAGTAATTTCCTATTACTAAATTCTGAAAAAACAGAGATTCTAATCATTGGACAAAAAACTTCCTCACCTAATAACCTAGAATACTGTCTAACACTTGATGGCTGCTCTGTTAAGTCTTCATCGTCAGTTAGGAACCTGGGTGTGCTCTTTGATACCAATCTTTCATTTGAAAGTCACGTGTCTAGTATCTGTAAAACCGCATTTTTCCATCTTAAAAATATATCTAAATTACGTCATATGCTCTCACTGACAAATGCGGAACAATTAGTTCATGCTTTCATGACCTCAAGGCTAGATTATTGTAATGCTCTACTGGGTGGTTGCCCTGCACGCTTATTAAACAAACTACAGCTAGTTCAAAACGCAGCCGCTAGAGTTCTTACCAGAACAAGGAAGTATGACCATATTAGCCCGGTTCTGTCAACACTGCATTGGCTGCCCGTTAAACATCGTATAAATTTTAAAATATTGCTGATTACTTACAAAGCACTAAATGGTTTAGCTCCCCAGTACTTGAGCGAGCTCTTAACGCATTATAGTCCTTCACGTCTATTGCGATCTCAAAATTCTGGCCAGTTGATAATACCTAGAATATCAAAATCGACTTCTGGCGGTAGATCCTTTTCCTATTTAGCACCAAAACTTTGGAACAATCTTCCTAACACGGTCCGGGAAGCAGATACAGTCTGTCAGTTTAAATCTAGACTAAAAACACATCTCTTTGGCTTAGCATACACATAACACATTATAGATTTCTATAATTCAATGTTAGGCTGCATAGATTAGATCAGCCGGAACCGGAACACTTCCCATAATTCCTGATGTACTTTGTACATCATAAGAAGGATGGCGTCTACGCTAATATTAGTCTCTCTGTTTATCCCGAGGTTTACCGCAAACCGCCGGATCCAGGGCATATCCAGATTTGATGAAGGACCATCACATGGACACGACGACACGCATTATCAGGGCTGTGAAGGCCCATGGACACCTCACCACACTCATCTCCTCACCGGCCGGATGACCCAACCCAACCAGATGAACTGGATAATATCGTGAAAGTTCTGATCTCATCTGACTCCTGACATTATGCTGTCTAACTCATAATCATACACTGTTTCGTTGGCCAAAGGAGGACTGGCCCCCCGACTGAGCCTGGGTTCTCCCAAGGTTTTTTTCTCCATTCTGTCACCTGATGGAGTTTTGGTTCCTTGCCACTGTTGCCTTCGCCTTTTGGCTTGCTTAGTTGGGGACATTTAATTTTCAATTGAACAATACTATTACAACATTGTTTTCCTGTTATCTCTGTAAAGCTGCTTTGAAACAATTTGTATTGTAAAAGCGCTATATAAATAAAGGTGACTTGACTTGACTTGAAAGCGCGTCTCTCCCCCGAACGAGCGGAGGCTCTGACTTCTTCGCTAGGTCTCTTCAGACCGGGCAGACTCGTCCCTCTGAAAGAGTTTCAGAGGCTATTGGGGCGGATGGCAGCCGCTTCGTCAGTGTGTCATCTGGGACTGCTACATATGAGACCGCTTCAGCACTGGCTGAAAGCGCGCGTCAACCCGAGCGCGTGGCACTCCGGCCGCAAGCGCATTATGGTCAACCGTGTGTGCGCCCGTGCCCTGGCCCCGTGGAAGAACCCGGATCTCTACAGTTCAGGTGTCCCTATGGGTATAGTGACGCGACGCGTGGAGGTCCTGACGGACGCTTCGTCCACCGGGTGGGGAGCGGTCTGCCTGGGCAAGCCCGCCTCCGGTCGGTGGTCGGAGAGGCAGATGGAGTGGCACATAAATCGCTTGGAACTGGAAGCGGTCTCTCTAGCCCTAAAAGTTTTCCGGTCTCGACTGGAACAGCGGCATGTGTTGATTCGAACCGACAACACTTCTGTGGTCTCTTACATCAATCGCCAAGGCGGTTTGCATTCCAGGGACCTATTCAAGCAGGCGGAATCTCTCCTGCTGTGGGCGGATCGGTTTTTTCTCTCGGTGAGAGCGACACACATCCCCGGTGTTCTAAATCGGGGGGCGGATATGCTCTCGAGGAACGGGATTCCTCAAGGGGAATGGAGGCTTCACCCCGGGACGGTTCAACTGATATGGGATCGTTTCGGCAGAGCGGAGATCGACCTCTTCACGACGAGCGAGAACGCGCATTGTCGGATGTTTTTCTCGCTGTCCCGTTCCCCCCGGGAGATGGACGCGCTAACTGCGCGATGGCCGAAAGCCCGTCTCTATGCCTTTCCTCCGGTGAAAATTTTGCCCATGGTGTTGTGCAAAGTCAGGGAGGAAAAGGCGGCGGTGACTCTAGTGGCCCCGTACTGGCCGAATCAGCCCTGGTTCGCGGACTTGGTGGAGTTACTAACGGAGCAACCGTGGGAAATTCCGCTCAGGAAGGACCTACTGTCTCAGGCGAGCGGATCGATTTGGCATCCCAGCCCCGGGCTGTGGAGGCTCCATGTGTGGCCGCTGCAGGGACGCTGAGCGGGATCGATGTACTTCATTCGCGGGTTCAAAATACCATCGCGGAAGCGCGAGCCCCGTCTACCCGGCGCCTGTACGCTCTGAAGTGGGGTGTTTTCTCTAAATGGTGTCAGGATATCGGTTTAGACCCAGCGAACTGCTCGGTGTCGGATATTCTACGCTTCCTTCAGTACAGAATGGACGAAGGGAGCCTGCCATCCACCCTGAAGGTATACGTAGCTGCTATTGCTGCGTTTCACCCGCCTGTTGATGGACAGTCTATCGGTAGACATGCGTTGGTGACTCGGTTCCTTAAAGGAGCTAAGAGATTATGCCCTGCACGGCCGCCGTCCGTGCCGCCTTGGGATTTGACTTTGGTCTTGGAAGCTTTGTCACGGCCGCCCTTTGAACCCTTAGTGTCGATTGCAGTTAAGGAGCTTTCGATTAAAACGGCGCTGCTTCTCGCTCTCGCCTCGGCGAAGCGGGTTGGGGATTTACAGGCTTTCTCTGTCAGCGAAGATTGTATTCGCTTTGGACCCGGAAACTGTAACGTGACTCTCAGACCGAGGCCGGGTTATGTCCCTAAATCGCTCAATACCCCGTTCAGGGCGCAGATTGTTTCTTTGCCTGCCCTGTCTGTTGAGCCATCGACCTCTCTAGGTTCGGATGCTCAAAGTGCTATCTGCCCAGTCAGAGCGCTCCGGGAGTACATCTCTCGCTCGGCTGCTTTCCGAAGCTCGGACCAGCTATTTGTGTGCTTTGGTGGATGCAATAAGGGACGGGGAGTCTCTAAACAGAGGCTTGCTCACTGGATTGTGGACGCTATTGTTTTGGCTTATGACTGTATGGGACAGGAATGCCCCCTCAATGTTAAGGCCCATTCGACCAGGGCGATCGCCTCTTCGTGGGCCTGGACTAAGGGTATGTCTATTCAGGATTTATGTCTTGCGGCTGGCTGGTCTTCTCAGTATACGTTCGCCAGGTTTTACAAGTTGGATTTACCCTCTGTGGCGTCTCAAGTGCTTTCGGTGAGTTGAATTCTTGCACAGCATTTAGAGCTCTCTGCGCTTTGCTCATGAGTTGTTCTGTGTGCTTATGTGTATTAAGACTGTTGTCACCGCTATGCGTTGGCCTTATTTTACTGTTGTTGTTGCCCTGTTGGTCTACAGTGCAGACTTCCCCCCGGTTATTACTGTTCGGGATATGCAAATTCTGGCAGTGTTTTGTGAGTTTGTGATTCGTCCCCTTGGACCTATCAGAAGTTAGAGGCTCGCTATTGGCCAGTCTCGTCCTATCACAATGCTGGCATTCTGGGGGGGCGGTGTCGGGGTTTTGTATTGGGTTCTGTTCTGTGGTTTGCTTGCTCCCACGGCGGGATTCTATACAGTTCCCATATACGACATCCGTAATGTCGAAGTTCCGTAGCCTTGAAAGGGAACGTCTCCGGTTACTTACGTAACCTCGGTTCCCTGAAAGGCAAGGAACGAGACATTACGCTCGCCGCCGTGTTCGCTATTGATTTGGCGTTCTGTTCGATTCTGAGGAGGAATTGACGCTGCACTTACATTATACTGCAACGGGGTTTCAGTATTTGCATATTTGCGTCAATTGGCCAGCGTTGCTGGCGTTAGCCAATAAGATTTCAGCGGAAGTGAAGGATGAGAGAGAGTTCCCATATACGACATCCGTAATGTCTCGTTCCTTGCCTTTCAGGGAACCGAGGTTACGTAAGTAACCGGAGACGTTTTCTAATTAAATAAAATTACAAAATCAAACTAAATAAATAAATTATATAAAACAAAATTAAACCAAAGAAAATAAATCTTATAAAAGTTATACAGGCACAAATTTGACAACAATAATTCTCAAGAGAAAAATAAATAACATAAATTAAAACTCCACACACTTGGAGTTTATTCTGAGGTGCCTTTCATCGTGACATTTGAAAAGAAAAACTTCCATGCCCTGTTGAAACTGGAACCGAAACATGAAAAGCTCTTTGGCCAGATCCAGAGCATTTTTTCCTTCTGCCCGATCAAGTTCAGAGCCGTTTTGTATAAGCGTAACGTTATAATGTTAAGTATGTTGCATGATCCATCAAATATATAACTTCTTTTTACCTCTTTCTCTTCTTCTTTTCCATGTTCTACAGTGTGCTCCGCCATAGTTAAACCTTTTACTGTCTATCTTTTACTGTCTAAAAACCTTGTTTACTGTCTAGTCTAAACACGTCTAAACATGAAGTCCGTACACTTCCGGCATCGGACTGGTACCCGCCCACTTCTGTCCTCAGACTGTCGGGCTGGCGCTGTCGTCCTCAGACTGTTATGACGTAATGGTTCTGCGGTTCTGCAGTCAGACCTATCTCATTTATTTCTAAAATTCTAGAAAAGGTTGTTGCGAACCAGCTAAATAATGTCTTGGTTTCACATGATACCTTTGATAAGTTTCAGTCTGTTTTTCGTAAAAAACATTCAACTGAAACTGCCCTCCTTAGGGTCTCAAATGATATTTTGATGGCTGCTGATGGGGGTAAATTTTCTGTGCTGGTTCTATTAGATCTCAGTGCAGTGTTTGATACTGTGGATCACTGCACTCTGATTGATAGACTGAAAACAACTGTGGGCATTACTGGATCAGCTCTGGATTGGTTTTCATCCTATCTTTCAGACCGGAGTTTCTCTGTGTCCATAGGACCATATATGTCAGACTCTGCTCCTTTGTCCTGTGGTGTGCCCCAAGGTTCTGTGCTCGGCCCCCTGCTGTTCAGTCTGTATATGCTCCCTCTCGGAAATATTATTGCTAGTTATGGAGAAATATCTTATCATTGTTATGCTGATGATATTCAATTATATTTATCGTTTAGCCCTGATAGGCTGGACAAACTTTCCTTGTTGCACAATTGCTTACCCTCCATTAATAAATGGATGGCAGACAACTTTTTGCAACTAAATACAGTCAAAACTGAAGTGCTGATTTTTGCTCCATTACTCCAAAGATTAGGCAGGTCATTGGGGCTCTACCATCCTCGGACGGTAATGTTGTGAGAAATTTGGGTGTCATTTTTGATAAATCTATGAGTTTTAGCAGTCATGTTAGATCTGTGGTTCGTTCCTGTTTTTTCCATCTCAGGAACATCGCTAAGATTAGATCTGTGGTTTCTAAAGAAGAGCTGGAGATGCTTGTTCATGCTTTTATTTCCTCTCGTCTGGATTATTGCAATGTACTGTACACTTGTTTAAACAAATCCTCCATGGACAAACTGCAAGTTGTATAGAATGCTGCTGCAAGACTTTTGTCAAAGACCAACAGGAGATCACATTTTACACCTGTGCTTAAGGCTCTTCATTGGCTTCCAATTAGTTTTAGAGTCCAGTGTAAAATTTTAACCATTACCTACAGAGCCTTCCATGGTCAAGCTCCCTCTTATATCCAGGATCTATTGCACACACACACTCCTAGTCGCTCTCTGAGGTCTTCAGGCCAAGACCTTTTTACTGTTCCTAGAACACGTCTTAAAACAAGAGGTGATCGTGCTTTCTGTGTGGTTGCTCCAAGGCTCTGGAACTCTCTTCCATTAGCCTTGAGAGCCTTGGACTCTGTGGAAACTTTTAGAAAACACCTTAAGTGTACTACATGTTCAGTCCGATGGGCATTGCAAACAACATATGGAATAAGGAAACACTGATACATCTCTTTACAGTAAGTGAAGCGTAGCCCTATTGCACAGTACTGCAAGAGGATTGACTCAATTAAATGCTGTAAAAAAAGGTGTTGAGGACTCAGCATTATTATTGAGTTGAATTAGTCCCACGTGTGGTTTAAGTGCGGAAGATACAGAAGTTACATTGCAAATGATCCTGATTATGGTCAAATAAGATAAAATACATGTACATAATATAACCAAATTACATTTATTTTCATATTAAACATTTATCATTCTGTTCAGCACTTTCAAAAATGAACAGTTATATAACAGGATGTACTTACACATGTGTATTAAATGAAAGTATGGTCATTTAAATTGTATTTATTTACAGAAGCCTTTATTATGTCATATCTAGCCTATTTGCATATATTCTACAATTTAACAATTTAATTCAACAGCAAAATGTCAAATGTCAAAAAATAAAACACATAGATGAAAGAATCATTCATAATAAGATTGTGATCTCTCCTCTCTCTCTCTCTCCTCTCTCTCTCTCTCTCTCTCTCTCCTCTCCTCTCTCTCCTTCCTCTCTCTTCTCTCTCTCTCTCTCTCTCTCTCTCTCTCTCTCTCTCTCTCTCTCTCTCTCTCTCTCTCTCTCTCTCTCTCTCTCTCTCTCTCTCTCTCTCTCTCTCTCTCTCTCTCTCTCTCTCTCTCCCCATGTGTTTGGTTGTTCGCTGTAAACGTCACAATCTCCTGAGCTCATAACTCAAAACAAAGCAGAGTTGACAGAGAGCATTTATAGTTAGGGAGCATTATGAGACTGCAACTGATCTAAGACATGTAGCATTTGCAAAGCAACTCTGTTTGTTCAACAAACTTTATGAGACAGGCCTCCTGAGTCACAGAATTGACCTTGAAGATGTTTCTCTGCAGCCGCAGATCTAGAATCAGTGTTTTAATGAATGTTTCTCTGCAGCCACAGATCTAGAATCAGTGTTTTAGTGAATGTTTCTCTGCAGCTGCAGATCTAGAATCAGTGTTTTAGTGAATGTTTCTCTGCAGCCACAGATCTAGAATCAGTGTTTTAGTGAATGTTTCTCTACAGTCACAGATCTAGAATCAGTGTTTTAGTGAATGTTTCTCTGCAGTCACAGATCTAGAATCAGTGTTTTAGTGAATGTTTCTCTACAGTCACAGATCTAGAATCAGTGTTTTAGTGAATGTTTCTCTGCAGTCACAGATCTAGAATCAGTGTTTTAGTAAATGTTTCTCTGCAGCTGCAGATCTAGAATCAGTGTTTTAGTGAATGTTTCTCTGCAGCCACAGATCTAGAATCAGTGTTTTAGTGAATGTTTCTCTGCAGTCACAGATCTAGATTCAGTGTTTTACTGAATGTTGCTCTGCAGTCACAGTGTCACGTTTAGTGTTTGCCCATGTGTGTTTCAATGTTATCCCTGTCACCTGCTGTCCTGTTAATTAGTCATTATGAGTTAATTTGTCCCAGCCGTGTCTTGTTGGTTTCACTGATCTGTTCTCTGTGTGTATTTAAGCCCTGGGTTTGAGGCTATGTTTACACAGAAACGAGCTGAAGAGAAAACGCAAAAGTGGCGTTGCGTTGTCACTTTTTAAGGGAAATCTGCGTGCATATGGTGACGCAAAAGTGTGTTTTGTACAACTGCTGAAAAGACTCTAGTTCGTTTATCAGAGCTGCTAGGGCAACTTGAAGGTCCGACATATGGAAATAATTCGACATGTTGGTTGTTATTTTCCTGTACTAGCGCATGCCTGTGACGTAAACGCGTACGCGACAAGAGCCAACGTGAGCAGATTTGCGTTTTTACTGTTTAAACGGGAACGCGTCGGCGGAGCGTTTTTGAGATTTCCACTCTGAAGGGTGGTTTCACTTTTTTTGCGTTTTTAAGCCCCCAAAACGGCGTCGCCGTGTAAACGAAAGGCACATCCGATAAAATATTTTTACGTTTTCACTCGTAATCGTTCTTGTGTAAACAGGGCCTTAGTCTATCCCTTGTCTGTCGTGAACGTTGCATTTATGGTGGTTATCTCTATCCATGTTTCTTTGTTCCTTTTGGAGATCTTTGAGTTTTGTTATTAAATACTGCTTCGACCATCTCCTGCTTCCTCGTTGCTTGAACCTACCCGTGACAGAACGACAGACCTAAGAAGTAATGGAGGACGATGCGATGGATGCTTTTCTGTTTGATCAGAATGGGAGTTCTCTGGAGGAATTTGTTGAAGTTTACCTGCATCTGCATCAGGACGTTTACTGGGAGAAGAGTTCTTAAAGCAGCGGTTCTGGAGAGGACTGGATGATCCACTAGCCCAGATACTGCTACTCGAAGACTTAAATCGACCTTTTGCTGAGTTTATGGACAGAGCTCTTTGGGTTTGTGGTTCTTTCCTCACAGTAACACCAGCTGATCCAAAAATAGCTGAGCCAGTTCCTGTCATCTGCCCTGCCGAGCCAGCTCTTCATGTCAGCTCAGCCAGATCCACCGAACAGGAGCCCCGTATCCGCTCCGGACTGGTCGCGGGAATCTCCTGGTCAAGAGCACGTAAGCTGGTTTCGAATAGCGCTGATCTGGCGTCGAAAATGTTTGATCCAGCCATTATGTCTGTCCGTGGGGCCCGCAAGTGTGCTGCTTTTGCCAAACCCGCGCATTGTGCCTACCCAGTCGAGCCAGTCGCCTGCCCAGCTGATCCAGGGCCAGTCGCATGCACAGTCGACCCAGAGTCTTCATTCGCTGCAGCACCCCCTCGCTCTCGTAAACGGAGGAGGAAGAGGACTTCCTGCGTTCCCCGAATTTGGGAGGCCACCCCTGAGCAGTCTGCTCTTCATGTCTGTTCTGTTGAGGTTGAAGAGGCTACCCTTTCCCTGTATGTTGCTGCTATTATGTGTGTCTGGGCCGCACATGCCTCCCTGTCGGCTACCTCAGCTCCATTCTCTCCTGAGCCACATGTTTCCACCCTAAGTCCAGCCGAGTCCTCCTCACCGCTGGAGACCAGCCCTCCAGAGTCTCGTCCCGCCGAGACCAGCCCCCCAGAGTCTCGTCCCGCCGAGCCTGAGCTCCACGTCGAGACCGCCACGCCTGAGCCCTCGACTCCAGCCAAGATGGCCGCTGCTCAAGCGTCTGAACCGCCCAAGTCTCCAGTGAGGCCTGCAGCAGAACCCCCGAAGCCTCCGGTGAAACCTGCAGTAAAGCCTTCCTCCGAACAGCCGGAGCCATCCATCGAATTGCTTGAGCCTGTACCTGAGCCTAAACCCATAGCTCCCCCCAAGAAAATTTTGGGGGGGGCTATACGTCTCCGCCGTGGCCGCCCGATGGGAGGTCTCCACCGTGGCCGCCCAAAGGGAGGTCTCCTCCATGGCCACCTGAAAGAACAACTCCGCCCTGGCCACCTGAAGGGACGGCTCCGCCCTGGCCACCTGAAGGGACGGCTCCGCCCTGGCCACCTGAAGTGACGGCCCCTCCCTGGCTCCCAGCACCATCATGGCTCCCTGAGTTGCCAGCACCACCATGGCTCCTCCCTGAACTGCCGGCTCCGCCCTGGAGGCTTCCTGTCCTGCTAAGCCACGCCCTCGTCAGCCTCCAGGGCGCCCACCCTCCCACCCCTATTGATGTTATACGGCGCGAGGACACGCCTACTGGGAGGGGGGAGTTATGTCACGTTTAGTGTTTGCCCATGTGTGTTTCAATGTTATCCCTGTCACCTGCTGTCCTGTTAATTAGTCATTATGAGTTCATTTGTCCCAGCCGTGTCTTGTTGGTTTCACTGATCTGTTCTCTGTGTGTATTTAAGCCCTGGGTTTTAGTCTATCCCTTGTCTGTCGTGAACGTTGCATTTATGGTGGTTATCTCTATCCATGTTTCTTTGTTCCTTTTGGAGATCTTTGAGTTTTATTAAATACTGCTTCGACCATCTCCTGCTTCCTCGTTGCTTGAACCTACCCGTGACACACAGATCTAGAATCAGTGTTTTAGTGAATGTTTCTCTGCAGTCACAGATCTAGAATCAGTGTTTTAGTGAATGTTTCTCTGCAGTCACAGATCTAGAATCAGTGTTTTAGTGAATGTTTCTCTGCAGCCGCAGATCTAGAATCAGTGTTTTAGTGAATGTTTCTCTGCCGCCACAGATCTAGAATCAGTGTTTTAGTGAATGTTTCTCTGCAGCCGCAGATCTAGAATCAGTGTTTTAGTGAATGTTTCTCTGCCGCCACAGATCTAGAATCAGTGTTTTAGTGAATGTTTCTCTGCAGCCGGCCTGTTTCACTGACTCTACTTACTGATACGATGGTGTTAAACAGTTTTATCTAAACTGATGAATTTTAAAGAACAGTCTACACAACAATTAATTTTCTTATCTGTAAGAAGTAATTTGGGCATCAGATCACCAAACAACAATACTATACTAGAGACAGTAGCCAATATAGTGCTGCAGAGATGATGTATTGCATGATGTAATACAACAATAATGTATTATTTGTGATGTTAAAGTAGCCTAACTTTAGCTATTTAGTATTTACTTCTGGTGATTTTATTTACCAAGGCTCAAGGTTTCATAAAAGGTGTTCATTGATTATCATGATAATCATAAACTTTTATTGGTTGTAGAGCTTATTTTTCTGCAATAAGACAATGGGAAAATGCTATTGGCTTTTTGTCGAGGGAATCAGGGTTATGCGAACCTCTGGGTTAAACTTCACAAATATTTCATCAATTCAGAACTTTATGAGCGTGAGGATCTCTCCGATGAATAGTAAAACACAGCGGTTCACATAATTTTAAAAACACTTTTTATAGAATACTATGTAGCAGTCTTCATCTTATGTCAGATGACTCTTCACGGTTGTAAATTAGAAGCAAACTACTGAATAAACCTTTAATGAAACACACGTCAAGTTCATGTGTTCAAGATAAAACAAGCTCAAATACCTAATGAAAACAGTGGTTATGAACACACAAAATGTTTTTTTATTAATAAAGTTGTGATGGTAATAAGGGCATTCGATGATGTGGTCAGAGTTTTTGACTTCCTCTGCTTGATGTAAAAGGTTTTTGTCTTCCTGTCTTTTGCTTCAGAGCTGCAGTAGATTCATCTTAATGTTGTGTGGAGAGAAGCAGAATCATTCTGAAGTGTTTTAATCTCGACAACATGAAGAGCATTCAGCTTCAGCTCTGTGAGTTTATGTTGCAATATAAATCATGTTTTATATTTCACTGTGGTTTTAATTGGGTAATACTGAATTATAATGCATGTTTATTTATTTATTTTTATCTTATAGATGTATTAATCTGTTGTCGAGCTGCAGTCTCAGATCAACTCACTGATTTGGGATCAAATGTGACCATAAACTGTGATCTTGATGAAAATGAGGTTTATTGGATTTTACTGAAAACACCAGATCCTCCAACAGTGATTCTACGATCATTCCCAACACCAATATCACCTTTATACTTAAATAAAACATTCAGAAAGAAATATTGGTAACACTTTATTTGAAGGGGTGTGCATAAGACTGACATGACACTGTCATAAACATGACATAACACCTGTCATGAACATGAAGGAGTCTTTATGAATGTTTTTGACTGTTGTCATTAAGTGTCATTCGGCAAATTATGACACTTTCAATGCAAAGTTGACATTGTTTAAAATGTCTTTGTTATGACAACTTGACATTACCCAAGACAAAAATGTCTTGATTATGACAACTTGACATTAACAAAGACGGAAATGTCTTTGTTATGACAACTTGACATTATCCGAGAAATCATAATCTGTCAACCTGTGACAACTTTGGCCGTCATGACACCATTATAACTGTGTCATGAATATTTTACTTGTCCTCAAGTAAAGTGGAACACATTGTACTAGTTATAAAGTTGTCATTAAGGGTTATTACACTGCAAAATGCTTGAAGTTTGATAATTAGACCTGTTATGACATATTTGTGACAGGTTGACAGGTTATGATTTCTTGGTTAATATTAAGTTGTCATAACAAAGACATTTCCGTCTTTGTTAATGTCAAGTTGTCATAATCAAGACATTTTTGTCTTGGGTAATGTCAAGTTGTCATAACAAAGACATTTTTTGTCTTTGTTAATGTCAAGTTGTCATAACAAAGACATTTTAAACAATGTCAACTTTGCATTAAAAGTGTCATAATTTACCGAATGACACTTAATGACAACAGCCATAAACATTCATAAAGACTCCTTCATGTTCATGACAGGTGTTATGTCATGTTTATGACAGTGTCATGTCAGTCTTATGCACACCCCTTCAAATAAAGTGTTACCGAAATATTCACTGCAATTTAAACATCGTCTGGTTATTAATAATGTAACCACTGATGAATTAGGAGTTTATTACTGTATGAACACAGACACACCTCCAAAACTCAGCAACAGCACCAGACTGCACTTCACCGGTGAGTTCATTTACTTTCACAGTGATCAAAACATATTGATGATTAGTGTATAATTACATTGTTATGTACTACTTCAGGATTTTTACACACTCATGAAAAACATAATTTTGCACACAACGAATATGATATAAATATTAAAGTCAGTCAGTTATTGCTGTAACTCTGAACACTTTCTTTACAGAATCAACTCAACTAACTGAGTGTCACAATCATACAGCGGTGGAGTTTATTAATCATAATCAGACACAATATCAGATTATTATCATCATATCTGGACTGATAATCGGGCTTCTGATCATTGTGCTGATCGGTGAGATATTCTTTAATTGAAAACTTAATTAGCAGATGAAATATACTGTATAGTCTTATAATATCACCATGACGCTCTTCTCATGGGGAGGTTTTCATTACTTTTTTTACTATTTTGGTTTTTAGGTCTCGTCATATACAGTATATATCTTTACCATTTAAGAGAGAATAATCTACCCTTGAGTAAATATTAAATCTGAATTCCTTGTCTCATTTTTAGTTTTTGCTGTTGGAAAAACAGAACGGTTGGAAAAATATGATCCTGATCTACTTCAGACACGAGTTATATATCAGCCTCATGACCCAAACCAACTAACATCACAATAAGGTCAAATATGTGAAACCATCATTAATAGTAGAAAAATTCATTACTGTAAGTTTTGATAATTATTAAGAATTCTTGCTGAGCTGTTATTCGAAGAAATCATAGAGCCTTTTGTTTGGATTGTTAATATTAATAAAAAGCTGAATGTTAATGTTTTCTTTGTTCGTCTTTCAGTTCACTGACGTGGATGATATGAAGCAAGCAACAGCATCTGTGTTTGATTATATAACATGTTCTTAAAATATCATGTGCTTAATATACTTAATGTCAAGAATAAATATTTTTACATTGTAATATCAGACGCTGGAGACTGGTGCCAATTGTCACAATTTTTACTAAAAAAAATTATCTGGAAATATATTACACACCTTTTTGGCTACAAAAAAAAGTTTTTGAACATTTCTACCATTATTGGATTGGAAAAAGACTCATTAAAGGTGGGGTATGTGATTTAGAAAACAACCGGCAGATTTTGAAAATACACAATTCAAATGGTCCTACCTTCTTTCCTCCAAAGCTGGCCCTGACTGGGTCACGCGCGCTGGGGGGAGGGGGGTGTGGTACAACTGTTTGATTGACGAACTTACTGTCCAATGATTCTAGGTGGTCTTGGAAATGATGATGTTTTTTTCGAGTCCTGCCCGTTCCACAGATGATTAAATTGCATAATTTGAGTGCTTCTAACTCAGTGGCTGCAAGTGGGTTAGGAATAGGATTTCAAGTGATTTTGAAAAAATGGACAAAAAAGAAAATCACATACCCCACCTTTAAACATGGTCCTTTAGTTATCAATACTTATTAAAGTGTAGCTATTGCGCTGGTTCAGTTAGCATTTGCATTTAGCCTGTAAAAAGTGTTTGTATTAAAACAATAATTTGACGTATTTCCACTTGAGCTCGACAAAGTAAAATTACAAACCTTTTCTGTCCTGGGTTTCTCGGCATAGTTAACTAGTAGTAGATTACTACGGCTAATGTCCAATTATTATTATAATTATTATTCATGCTTCTTGTCAAAAGTGTAAGATTTTCTTACTTGGAGGAATTTTTTTTGTAATCTAAAAATATTCCAATGAATAAAAAAAATAAAAAAATCTGATATAACATATTGTATATACATTTTATTTTACATTTATATAAATATATTTGATATATTTTTTAATTATATGTCATTGTATACAGCGCAAAAAAAAAAAGTGGAAGAATGGAAAATCAGGGTCGGAATCACTACTTCTGTATTCCAGTCAATCAGCCATTCTTCCTCTTTCAGCTTCACTAAATCTCCCTCTGGCACGGATGTGACCCAGACACTGGCTCTGGCGGTGGACTCTGGCTCCTTTTCCACAGTGGACATGGGCTCTGGGTTTGGCTTTGGATTGGGAATAATGTTATGAGAGGGTGTACAGTGGATACAGAATCATTTTCTACTTTCGATTGCTCCTGTCTCTGATCGATTGCTCCTGTCTGCCTCGCTGCCTGCTGTGTGTGAGTGTGTTTGCTCTGAGGCTGTAAGCTCCATCTAAAGCCTTGTATTTCTCTCAGTGAAGAAATCTTGACTCCGAAGCGAAAACATGTCTGCATGTTGCCGGCGTCCTCTTTTTATACCCACGAGGTAAGGCGGAGGTACGCTATGCAAATTCCGCAGACCCATGGCATTTCTTTGCCATTGGCTCGTTTTGTATACTCGAAGTCGATAGGCTTTCTAAGCAAAACCCCATTCGTCGTCATCCGACGTAACTCGGAGTGACAACGAAAGGGAACTAATCTGTTCAAGGTGTTTAAGGCTTTGTCAAGTTGATTTTTACTAAAAGCTCATTTTTACTTCCTTATCACGTCTCACATGGTTTTGGGGTTGTTGTTTTTTTTTTTTAAAAAAAGGGAAATGCTGGCAAAGCACTCCTGTGGTAATATGAGATGTACTGTAACTGATGTGCATAATAATACACTTGCACATTTGGATACATACAATTTGAATCAGTGTCTGGGCATTTAAATATCCTTTTATCATGACCAACCTCTTCTTTCCAGATGCTGAATATACCATTTTAAATGTTCACTTTGAATAACAGCTGAGGTACTGAGGTAAACCTACCCGCGTCATCTAACTGACGCGTTACCCTTAGCGTCAGTTAGATGACGCCCTGGGATCGCGTCAACTCACTGACGCTAAAGGGTACCTTTAGCGTCGAATATTGAAGCATGGTCAAAATTGTCAGTTAGATGACGCCTTGGGGTGAGAATGCGTTGACTATCACTACAAGATACGTATGTAGACTGTCCAGTAACACCCTTATTTGTGTACTAAAACCAAAACAGTGAGAACTGGAAAAACATGAATATGCTTTGCTTAGGTTTATTGACTAAATTTACTGAACAAAGATTCAGTGAAGATTCTACTGTGAATTTAGGACTTCATTGAACAAAACCTGCTCTGGAAAGAAGCAAACAAAAGATAGCATGAGCGCTTTTTAGCAACTTAATCTACAGATCAGGACCAGCACAGCACTCGGTAAAGTATCCACTACTAATGACAAGACAAGGGACACCTGTGCACAATGAACTCAAAGAACCAATGAGAACATAGGACACCTCACAAAGAGAGCACATGACAGGATCACATCACATGACAAGATAAGAACCATGACTGTGACAGTCTGCAAATTTAGAATTGAAACAAAAACAAAGACGTAACACACACAGTCCTTGCAGGAACAGCAGGTGCAAAATGACAAGACCTGTTCTTAACACTTGTTATTAGTACCTGTCATTAGACAAATTCCTTAACAATTGTGTCTCCCTCACAGTCTTACTCTCTATCTGCAAATAATGCTAAACCTCAACCCCCTTGCCACAACCTATTCTTTCACACTAGCTGGTACAATGTACAAACGTAATATTTGTCTTCAGTTAAAAATACGATTTATCTAAGAAAGCAGAGCCATTTGTTTTGTGCATATTGTAGCTCTTTGTCCACTTTACTGTTATACTGAAAGCATTAAAAATCACATAACAAATAGAAACTTGTTGTGCTCTCCTGGCCCTGCACCCGTGTTTCCCTTTACTTCGCCCTCTTGTCTTTGTCTAGTCCTTGTTCTTGTTCTCAGCTATTCACATTCACATTATATAGGCACCAGGCACCTGTGCATGCTTTAATTCTTTTTCTTAAGAGAATTAAGATAAAAATGACTATAGACACTAATATTACTACAGGTAATGCAATGTAAACCCATCTCAAAGGTGATGATGTCACCACATCTGCTCCTGTTTCTCCTTGATTTTCTTGGTCAATTGATGTTTCCTTCTCTTCTGCTGATTCTGCAACACAACAGTGAAGAACAAACTAAATTACTGAACTGTGATAATAAAATGTATATACAGCAGAATTCAGACCGGAAGATCAGTTGGTCAAACACATATTGTTTCAGATTATATAAACTTAATTAAAATAATCAGAAATTAATCAACTAGTTTCACACACCGTTGATGATCAGATGTACAGTCTTCTGTTCATTTGATGGAGTGATTTGACAGGTGAACTCTCCAGCATCAGTGTGAGTGAGATCTGTGAGTTTGATGGAGAAGTTTCCTCTCTCATACTCCTGTGGGAAAGTTTCGGCTCTTTTCTTGTACGGTTGGTCTTGTGCTGCTACTGAATCTTTACCCTTGACTATATCATACACAATCTGGCTGCCATTGTGTCTCCAGTGTACATTAATGTCTTGAAGTTTAACCTCTTAAGCACCAGGACCATTTTTGGGGATTTCCGCCTGGATTTGCCTACCCAAATTGAAAAGCCTCCCATTCACACATACTTTGGGCTAAAAACAAAATTTTTGTGTCATTTTACAGGAAACCCTTTGCAGTTTCATAAAACAGTGCTAAAAGTGATAAACATTTAAGTATATGTTGTCTGAGCTGTAATAACCCCCCCAAAAAACAGGCGCTTTTTGATTTTTTAATTTTAAATTAATTTTTGAAAGTGCATAACTCAGCCCCTGTGTCCTCTCGAAACATACAGACAAGTGTTGTTGTTTCCTCTAGATGTCAACAAACACTGGAAAAAAGAATTTTTTCTCTATAATAAAAAATGAAAAAGATATTCATATTAATCTGAAGGTAGGAATATTACCTTTTTTATATGTAATTTCCACCTAGCCAAATCTATACTCTGTTCATACCTATATATAGTGGTATTTATGCAATATTTCAGTGTCATTTTACAGAAAACCCTTTGAAATTATATAAAACACTGCTGAATGTGATAAATATTATAGTATATGTTGTCTGTGCTATAATAAACAAAAATAAAAAAATAGGCGCTTTGTAATTTTGATCATTTTATTCTTTCAGAAAATATTTTTTTTTTAATTTTACAAAATATTTGCCTAAAATATGTGGTCTAATACAGTCTACAACAGAATCCTCATCCTCCAGATGTATTTCATTCATTATATGGGCATTAGTTTTGTCACTTCACCTCAACATCACCGGCTAGCCTCCTCTGATGCCCGCTGTGCCAGCTGTGCCAAGATGTGCCATCAGCCACATCTTCAATCTTCAATAGAAACTGAAACATAGAATCACTGTTTATACATAGTTTCTGCACTGTAATAATAGCCATTTGATTTCACAATATCAAAATGTAGATTTACTGAAATGACCATTTTTTCAACGTATCCAAAGTGAAACTAACTATATCACACTTTGACTAAAATGTTTGACATTTATTTTCAGATAATAGTTTATCTGATTGGTTGCTGTTCTTTCACATTTCAAACTAGCAATAACTTTATCAAAAAAATGTATGTAAACATTGTAAAAGGTTACCTACCTAAACGCAGCGCGTCTTGAGATCGCCATTGGCACTCCAAACTTCTCCAAATCCTCCATTTAGAAACAAGTTGCACTTTCAAAGATCGGGTTTATCAATGTCATCGATGCTTTTATGTTTCTAGATGCAATTATATAAATCAAAATAGTTCTCAAACTTATATAAACTCGCGCTACAGTCATCAGAGACCCTGCTCGCGTTCAAAACAGGATATGGACACGTTTGAGTTGCGCACACAGCCCCGGTCAGCCAGTGTTGCACAGTAAAGGGTCCACCTAATATTTTTACCGCAAGAAAAGTTCCTACTAGATTTCTAAGCTGAATGGATCGACCTTAGGCAGCTGGATCTCTGTTACAGGACGCATACGCAGATGGCTTGAAGATCCGGTGTTTTGCGCTCAGAGCGCATCTCCTCTCAGTTCATTCGGAACGGGTTTTCTGACCAACGAAAGCTCACAGAAACGTGAAAATGGTCTTATTTGAAAGAAAACATCCTAATCTAAAAGTTGATATAGATTATGTGGCTGTTTTCGGCTGATTGAAGACGACATCGGAGCAGGCATGTGAGACTTTTATCTGTCATTTTGTTTTATTTTATTTTACTGCGCGATTCTTTTGAAGATATTTCGGTCTATGATTGTCTCACAATGTAATAACCTACATCGACAGATTCCTTAGAATGAGAGCTTTATTTCTATGTAAGTTTTGACTGTTTTATGAAATATATAAAAAATAAATATTTGTAAAAATAATTCTTCGCAATCACAAAGCGGAAATTTTTGCCTGGGACCAATGCATATTTAAGCTAATATTTTAAGTTGATATGTATCATAAAAACGAAAGTGATGGTATTCTTTGTAAAGTTTAGATTCTAAGCTTTCAAATGATACCATGAATTGCTTTATACCTTATATGGAAGTCTGTAAAAAGAACGTACGAACATCATAACAAGGTGTTTGCCCCCGGTACCGGGGGCATCTTTAGTGTGAAAACACGGCAGGAGAACAGAACCACCAATAACAGCCTTTACTGTTTCCTGTAGACACACTGAAACAACAGAAACGGTAAGTGTAATGTTAATGACAGAAAAAAGATATACATTTATCTGGGCCATGAATTTATTTTTTTAATTAAGTTTGTTTTGTTCTCACCTTTATTTATCAGCACTGCAAACACACAGACGCAGCAGCAACTGGATGGGAAGGCAAAAAAGTTCCACAACAACTAGTAATTCATTCAGATCTGGTATAAAAATGTTTTCATTTTGAAATAAAAATTGCTAAAAGTGAGATTCTTGGGGTAAGATGCCCCTCAGAACTGGGGAAGAAGGTCTTTATAATTAAATAAATTAGTATAATTCATGGAGCATTTTGAAACATTAACATTATTCATCATTCACATATGATAACAGTGAAAGCATTTAAATCTGAATACATAGTCTCTTAAAAAAGCAGGTTAAATACTTAATACATTACAGTTTATTTTATTATTATTACTATGTTATTAACCAGTCATTTGATTTGTCAATCATTTTTCAACTTAACTGTCAAAATGCAACAATTTACAAATAATTTGGCAAATTATTTATTTATCTTAATAATACATTGGCTGTTGCATCATCATCATCCAGAATCCTAAACGCATCTGTAAATATGGTACAATTTAGAAGTAAATGTTCTTGAAGGTGCTTTACCCATTTATTTTACTGGTAACTCACTATAAGTCTATATCAATCAAATTACTATCAGATAGGATTAACTGCACAAGCAATGAGACTCAAGATGGTCATACAAAATGCTATGCTAATTGATAATGACTAAATCAAAACAAAAGTTAAAGCTATTTTCATGCATATAAACATGTTAATCATTGATTAATCAATCCATGTTTAATGTGTTAATGATGTCCATAAGTTTTCCTGGTAAATGCTAGTTTAAATTAAGCAGTTGAGGATCAAAACAAACCAGGCCAAAAACTGATACAAGTTAACAAGCTAACAAGCTTCAACGACACCGGAACACACACGTTTGTCCAAACAGTGTTTCATTCAGAACATACCTGATGATCATGATGCCCTAATATTATTCAATTATATACCTATTATATTTAAATATGTCAAATATTTCAGAAATCAAGGTGAAACCAATACTTCTTCAAACAATACAAACTCTTCAAACAGACTCTTCCGCATGCCAATATTATGTGACGTTGTCGATGAAATCAGACGAAAGCTAAATGATCAAGCATACACACCACCAGATATTCTATTTAACGTTTCCAAGAATATTCAAGGACCCAGAGAAAAAGAGAGAGAAAAAGAAGTTTACTGACTGTCATATGATTTACAGGGAATGTTTGTACTGTTGACTCTTTCTAATCTTCACCATCAATAAAATCATTTCTGCTATTGTATCGACAATTATATTTTTATCATGTCTGTAGTTCAAGTTCAGATCATCAATAAAACCCAAAAATCCTGCCTTTCAGAGATATAGAAACAATGATAATTTAAAATAAAGATAAATCATTTAGCTTGTGTCATGATTAAGAGAATTCAGTCAGGACAAACAATGTTTTAGGTTTAAAAGAGCCGCATAACTTTTCACACACAATTAAAAAAAAAGTTTTATGAAACTTTCAACAGAAATCACGTGAATGATCTGACATACTCAGAGATATTCGTTAATATTTCTCAAATTTTTAGAATTAATCTCAAATTCTATCATCATTTACTCACCCTCAAGTTCTTCCAAACCTGTATCAGTTTCTTTCTTCTGCTAAACACAAAAGATTTTGAAGAATGTTGGTAACCATAGTTGACGGTAGCCACTGACTTCCAAAGTATTTTTTTTAAGGAAGTCAATGGGGTCCTTCAACTGTTTGATTACCAACATTCTTTAAAATATCTTCTTTTTGTGTTCAACAGAAGAAAGAAACTCATACAGGTTTAGAACAACTTGAGGGTGAGTAAAAGATGACAGAATTTTCTTTTTTGGGTAAACTATCCCTTTAAGATCATCAATAAAAGGAATGGGCAAAAGCTAGTATTGTGCTAATAAAAAATAAGTTTTTTTTTTTTTTTTTTTGCAGGATGCTATACTCGTCCTTCCGTCTGATGTGACGTTTGATCTAATAAGTGAAATGAACAGCAGTAAATGAATTGAGTTAATACTCAGACTTACATGAATATGAGATTGAAGGTCCTTAGAAAACACTGTGTTCTGGATCCTGATCCTCAAGTAAAACATCTCATAAATTCCCGCTGTCATGGTGTCTTTAAAACATATCTTGACTTAAGTTTTGTTTTCCTTTTTTTCACAGAGAAAAAAAAAAGATTTCAGAGCTTCCAACAACATCCTCATTCTGACCTACAGGTGGAAAATGAAAGAGAGGGAATTGAAAACTACAAGGAAAAACAGCCTGGATTTTTTACAAATGAACAATTAACAGACAGTTTTTTTTTTTTACAACAATAAGTTACCTGTTTTCTTTTTCATATCTGGTCTCAGTCCAGAAAGATCTTCCTCATATATATAGTTCCTCTGTTGTTTGTGCTGAGAGATTTGAGGCTGATTTCTCTGACGTTTGATGGGAGGAGAAACTAGTTGTCAGACTAGATGAGCAAGTACAGTGTGTTTTGTGTGATTTTGTTTTTAGTATAACTAGTAACATCTTTATTTTGACCAACAGAGAAACTAAAAAATTCCCAAACCTTTTTTTTTTTTTTTGCCAAATCAGCATGTAAATTCCGATGAGTGTTGGATGTTTCAATTTAGTTTAACTTTTTGAATTCATTGCTACATGTAAAAAAAAAATGCTGTATACATCTCTTTTGCATTGGTATAACATTTTCAAGTGCCTGTATTGGCCTGGTAAAAAAGCTTTACATTGCCAAAGCATTGCTAACATTAAATTACAGACATACATGTTTACACACAATTAAACGCCTTTCTGGCTAACAATTTTTAATTGCTTTAAAAGTTGATTTATTTCAAGAATTCAACTTAACAGGTGAAACTAATATATTATATAGACTCATTACATGCAAAGTGAGATATTTCAAGCCTTTATTTGTTATAATTTTGATGATTATGGCTTACAGCTTATGAAAGCCACAAAATCAAAATCCCAGAAAATTGGAATATTACATGAAATCTCACAGTAATTACACATATATACCATGGTCATTGAACCAGGTTTTGGTTCTTTTGGCAGTGTGGGCAGGTGCAAATCCTGCTGGAAAATGAAGGAAGCATGAAGTGCTCTGAAAATGTCCTGGTAGACGGCTGCGTTGAGTGGACAGCAGTGGACCAACTCCAGCCGATGACATGGCTCCCCAAACCAACACAGACTGTGGAAACTTCACACTGGACTTCAAGGATCTTGGATTGTGTGCGTCTCCATTCTTCCTCCAGATAGGGCCTTGGTTTCCAAATGAGATGCAAAATTTGCTCTCATCAGAAAAGAGGACTTTGGTCCCCTGTGCTTTATTAAATCAGTCTGCATTAAGTCAATGCAGCTGTCTACCAGGACATTTTCAGAGCACTTCATGCTTCCTTCCTTTTTTAAACAGGATTTGCAGCTGCCCACACTGCCAAAAGAACCAAAACCTGGTTCAATGACCATGGTATTCCTGTATAATTACTGTGTGATTTCATGTAATATTCAAATTTTGGGTTTTCATAAGATGTAAGCCATAATCATCAAAATTATAACAAATAAAGCCTTGAAATATCTCACTTTGCATGTAATGAGTCTATATAATATATTAGTTTCACCTGTTAAGTTGAATTCTTAAAAAATAAATCAACTTTTTGATGATATTCTAATTATATGACCAGCACCACCTTCCGGTGGCGCTGCTCTGCTTGCGACCCAGGCACGCTGTCTACTCAACCCTGTATCACATGAAATACGTTCCGAGGAAACTATTTTGCAAATCGCAATTACGTTACATGCCAACATATAAGCAGTGCTATTACGTTGGTCCTTAACCTTGAATCTATTGCAGTGATATTACGTTGGTCCTTAACCTAATATAGCAGCCTGGTCTCATTAATACGTTATTTTCAAAGATAGAAAACGTACGGTTTTGTATGTTTGGATAGATGCTGAAACGTATATATGTACGTATTTGCAACATTTAAACGTAACATTACGTTTTTACAGCTACAAAATGTTAACTATTATGTTTATTTCATATCATAAAGATGTATAATTTCACTTTTAAAGATAAATGTAACAAGATCCATTAATCCTACTCCCAAAACCTAAACATATCCATTTTATACAGAATATAAAAAGGATAAAACACTTGGACAGAGATGTGTAGGTAAATGGCAGTTTTATTAACAATATCATTAAAATATATTTTGAGCAACTAATCCTGCTCCTACCCCTAAACCTACCCATAACCATTCCCTAACACAATTATGAAGAAAAAACATAACAGACAGACAAGTTATTGCGAAACATTACCAAAAGTCGTTCACGTGATGATGCGTTGCAGTCGCAGTCCTCTCTGGCAGTATTATAGTAACGTTTGTTGTGTATGAGGTACAGATAAGAATTTAAGTTATTAACGTTAATCCATGAAAATGTTAATCCGATTTCGGTTCGCTCTCTGAAGGCGCGCGCGCTTCTCCATTTCAAATGTACTACACTGACTAAAACACGGCATGTCGCAATCTGTGACGAAGCAGGCGAGAGCCAATGAGCGTTTGATATCACAGCCGTAAAACATGTCGTAACGCTTCTTGAAGGCGCAATTTTTGAATTTGAATTCATCACCAGCGCGGGATAGATTTGACGTTTCCGGTCGCTGCTGAGAAATGAAGATGAAGATCACTGATAAAAGGCTGAATTTGGATCTGTTTCTTGCAAACAACGTATGGATTCTAGGATTTGGATTACATCAAGCTAATAAAATGTATGTCTTTTGTGAATGTATCAGTATGTTGTGTTTTATTGGAGAAAATGCTTTTTGTGTAAATACACTAAATACTACAAAATTGTTAAACGATTAAACAAGGTGTTTTTAAGGTTAAAAGTGTATTCCTTTTTAACCACGCAGGCTAATCCTCCAAAACGAGTTTGCTGCAGAAGGCACGAACAGAGCGAAATGTCAATATTTATGAGTAACGTAGGCCTATTATATTAATAAATGCGACTGAAAACTTAATTGATAAGACAGTTGAATGCAATAGAGTCAAAACATTAATGCCACGATTATGCATAAATAGTAATACGTACAAATTCCTACGTCGGTAGATTTGTTCATACGTAAGTAAATTACGTTGTGCTGCTACGTGTGAAAAGAAACCTGCTTTGGATGTATTATTATGTTCAGGACAAACGTAATAGCACTGCAATAGATTAGGTTAAGGACCAACGTAATAGCACTGCTTATAAGTTGGCATGTAACGTAATTGCGATTTGCAAAATAGTTTCCTCAGAACGTATTTCATGTGATACACGGTTGCGTCTACTGCAATCGTCGTTTCGTTTTGTTTTGTTTGCGTTGGTTTGTATGTTTGTGAATGTGTTGCTGCGCTGTGGGAACGTGAAGCCAACATGTCAAGATTTATCCATTACACATATCTTGTTTTGATCATTGTCGGACATTGTCGGGCATGTGCACCATGCCAAACTCATTCAGCGGGCATCCAGGCCCAGCGTCTTACTACCTAAACCCGAGATGCGCTGCTGGCACTCCGATCGTCCAATCTTCCACCTGTGGATTTACCAGCCTGCGTGAGCGCTCGGCCAGCGCGGTCGAGGAAAAGGGGTCGGCGCGGTGGAGCGCGCCAGCGTCTACGACAGAGAGGCAGCAGACCTCTTTTACCTTCAATGATACTATGCAACGCAAGATCACTTCGAGCTAAAATAGACGAACTTCGGATTAATACCAGGACATGCTCTGAGTATCGCACCTCAAGTTTAATGGTGATCACGGAAACGTGGTTACACCAGGATTTCCAAAACTCCCTGGTTGACATCAATGGATTTTCACTTGTCAGGGCAGACAGGGCCGAACAATCCGGAAAAACAAGAGGTGGTGGCATGGCTGTGTATAAGTAACAACTGGTGCAAACAGTACACAGTTAGGGAAACACTTTGCTGTCCGGATGTTGAGATTTTGCATTTGACTTTGAGACCGTTTTACCTCCCAAGGGTGTTGGGAAGTGTGGCCGTGTGCGTTGTGTACATTCCCCCAAGCGGGAATGCTGCTAGGGCCGCAGCTCGCATTGCTGACTGTGTACACCAAGAACTGCAGCGCACTCCGGGCGCCCCCATGGGCGACTTTAACCACTGTAAACTTGAATTAGCACTCCCTGGGTTCGAACAATATATCAAGTGCAGCACACGTGAAAACAAGACTCTTGACAAATGTTATGGCAACGTCCAAAATGCCTATCTAGCCAAACCAAAAGCACCATTGGCCAATTCAGACCACAACGCGATTCACTTAATTCCCATCTACAAAACCATGCTGAAACGCAGTAAGCCGCAAGTGAAAACAGTCACTGTGTGGTCTGATGAGGGGATAGAAAGGATGCTTTTTGTGTACAGACTGGAGTGTGTTCCACGAAACAGACATTGATGTCACAACAGACACAATCACAGACTATATAATTTATTGTATAGATGGCGTCCCTTCCAAACAATAAGCCTTACGTAACCAAGGACATAAAAGACTGCATAAATCGAAAAAAGGCAGCTTTCAGAAATAATGATAGAACTGAGCTAAAAGTGGTACAAAAGGAACTGAACCAACTGCTTAATAAAGCCAGAAAACAGCAAAGGGAAGTAATTGAGAGCCACTTCACAACCATGAATTCAAAAAAAACCTGGGACTCAATGAAAGCCATCACTAACATGGCACCAAGCAAGGTACATATAACCACTACAGGTGACCAGATGAAAGCTAATGAACTTAATGACTTTTACCTTAGATTTCAAACTCAGGATTTTAGCAATGATTGCATTAGTATCCTAAACTCCATCAGCACGGATTTGAACATAGGGCATGAGATAGACTGGTTACAGATACAGTCACTGTTCCAGCATCAGTGTACTAGGAAGGCATGGTGCCCTATCTTTCAGCGATCACTTGACTCCCACATCATCCCAGCTCTATGGAAAAAGACTGTTATCATTCCAGTCCCAAAGAAACCTTGTCCCAAGGAGAACAGTATCTGCGTTTCCACTGTCAGGCTAGGGCCGGTCCATGGCTAACAGCGAGCCGAGCCAGTGGCCTCAAGCACCGGGCTTGCGTTTCCACCGCCGGGCCAGTAGCCCCGCAGCGCTGCCCTAAACCCCACCCCTAACATGCCTTTCTGGATCAAACATCATACAACCCAACCCATTTCAGCATGTATTATGAATTTATTTATTTATTAAGTTAGGAAGATAGCATGTATATTAACTCACCGGCCGTGGCTGCAATAGTGTCCCGATTGTCTTGCGAGTCGCCACTAACAGAGGGACGGTGACGGTGACCCAGCACACCGTCCATCAAGTCGAACCATGGAAAGTTCCTTCTTTGAGCTCCGCTTTGTCCATTGTGCATTTGAATCGCCTGCGCCCGCAATTTTTATATTTTTTCCTGAACTTGAAGCCTTGCTCGCTGAATGCTTAGCTTAGAAAGGTCATAAAATCTATGTATTTTATAACATCCTCATTTCTTCACACGCCGTCAAATTGACGTTGTACCCTTTCCTCTGCCCAAATGCTCAGTAGAGCATTGATATCTTTGAAAGACCAGTACAGGCGATTCTCCATTTCGAGCAGCGATTATTTTACGCGATATAAAAAGTGAATTGTGCATCTTGCTTCAGATCATAACGTTCCCTAACACCGATAAACGCCTTTTATCTTGAGCACGCTTCTAGCCCGAGCTGGCCCGCTTTGGCCCAAGGTATTCAACGGGCCAGAAATCCTGACCGTTGGCCCCGAGTAAGCCCCGATCAAGCCCCGGAAGTGACAGTGGAAACGCGACTGGCCCTGGCACGCACTAGCACGGCTCGGTCCTGGCCCGGCAGTGGAAACACGGCTAATGATTTTAGACCAGTAGCATTGACATCCATTGTAATGAAATGTTTTGAGAAATATATGGTGTCTCTTCTAGAAACTGAGGTCTTTAAAATGTTAGATCCCTGGCAGTTTGCCTATAAAGAGGGTAGGAGTACAGATGACGCTATAAGTAGCATCACCCACTTAGTCCTAAAGCATTTGGAGGACCCGAAGGCCTACGCACGCTTATTTTTTATAGATTTTAGTTCGGCCTTCAACACGATTCAGCCAGTTATTTTACTTGAGACATTTAAAAATATGGGTGTAAGCTCTTTTATCGTTGAATGGTGTTACGACCCTATGGGTTGTATTTTGTTATTTCTCTGTTTGTTTGTCTAGGAACATCATCTGATTGGTTCCTACAGGATGATTGGTTCCTGCAGGATGATTGGAACACCATCCGAGTGATTGATCCGCTATCCTGATTGGTGCAGAGTGTTTTAAAAGACACATCATCATTTCCTCTAGAGTCAGATTGGGTTTTTTGTGTTTGACTAGAGAGAGATCTTGTGCTTTGAGTGTTAAGAGTATTTGAGTGATAAGAGTGTTAAGAGTGTTAAAAAGAGTATTTGAGTGTTTAAATGTTAAGAGCTTTGAAACTGTGAGTACTGTTTGTTTGTTTGAATTGTGAACTGTTTTATCTAAGTTTCCCTATTGGTATATTTGACCCTTGGCCTGCCTACCGACACTGATTTGGACTGCCCTTTTCAGTTGGTCTGGCTGTCTGTAAATATATTGTACATATTGATTTTGGGAAAGTAGGGAGTTTGACGCCATTCTTTTTTTTTATTGTAACCTGTTTGAACTCTGTTTTTGGTTAGGGAGTTAGCTTTACAAATCTTATATTCATTTTCTATTCTTTTGGGTTAGGGTTTAGTAAGAGGTTAAAGACAAGGTTGTTTTGTTTGTTATTTTGGCTTGGTCAGCTCCTGAACCACAAGTCCCATATTAAGAAAATTAATAACTTTTTTTGTTCCAAATCCTTGCAATTCTCTGACTCTTTCATGTTGCGCCTTTTCCCCTAGACGGGGGTGTAACAATGGTATTACTCATTTTTAACTAATAGGACACAATATGTTAAAGTAGGGGAGCGCGGGGCACAAACTAACGCGGGGTTAGATGTAACACGGACCGTTTACATAGTTAGTCAGGATCAAGCAGGTTGTGTTTCTGCTCTTTTTCTCTCGCTGCCAGAAGACGGTCTCCCATGAATTTTTGGAAAGTTTTGATAAGATTTCATGAAGATACTGGACAAAGAGTGTTTTGACACCATGCAAGTAATTTTTTTCATCGTACGTTTTTTTTCGGTTTCTGAGCTGGGTGTGTACGTCACCAAATCTTACTTTATATTACCTTAATCGCCGTCTTGTGGGCTAAAACACAGCACCGTTTTGAAACATGTCAGCAACGCCTAGCAACTGTTAGATAGGCTTAAAATATGTTTTACACAGCGGGGTTAGTTGTAACACAGTGTTACAACTAAGCCGCCAAGTGTACAATGATAATCAAATGAAAACAGGGAGCCACACAAGTTTTCAGGTTCGAGTATTTATAGATTTATTTTGCCACATTAAACTTTGTTGGGCTTTCACAAAACAATGTTGGAATTAAAATTTTAAAATTTTGTTTACTATGCATTGATCACTTGTTTATTTATTAAAAAATATAGCCTGTTTTTCATGCAATAAACCCTTTAAATTTGATTTTAAGCTAGTTTGTATTATTACTGTTATTATTATTAATAATAATAATTGAGCATGCAACTGCCACACACAAATATAATTAAATTTCAATTACAATATCTGAGGATTTTATTTATTTATTTATTTATTTATTGCAAAACTGTGCAGCCCTTTCCTATATCTCTATCCATGATATTGATCCATAATAGAAGTATGATTGGATGAGGGATGGATGTATGGATATCTATCTATACAGATGCACAAACAATATCAAACTATACAGATAAAATAGTACTGAATTATGTGTGTTACACACAAGTGTTACAACTAACCCCTCTGTCTGTTACAATTAACCCCGCATATGGGGTAAGTTGTAACATTTGCACTTCTGTCACTTTCAGTGCAACTACACGAAAATGGTAGGTCCTAGAAAAAAACTTTAAGTGTTCATTTGTAGCAGAGATGTGTATGTTGCTTGTGTAAAACAAATATGAATCTAACTTAATAATTTTTTAAATAATTGAGCCAAAACCAAAATGTGTTAGGTTGTGCCCCGCTCTCCCCTACACCAGGCAGTCTCAGACCCCAAATCCATCAGCACAGGGGCACCACAGGGGTGTGTGAGCTCCCCTGTCCTTTTTACAATTTATACCAATGAATGTGTGAGTAAATATCCACACAATTACATTGTTAAATTTTCTGACGATACTGCTATCCTTAGCTTATTGTATCGAGACCAAGATACAGTCTCCTACCATTCAGAAATAAAACAGTTTGTGGACTGGTGTGATGCTCACCATTTG
Organism: Chrosomus eos; assembly: GCA_036326025.1. Taxonomy (NCBI): domain Eukaryota; kingdom Metazoa; phylum Chordata; class Actinopteri; order Cypriniformes; family Leuciscidae; genus Chrosomus; species Chrosomus eos. Next base: position 52,582 of record JAZAVI010000087.1, on the reverse strand, counting down.
ATGGTTAACGTCATTAAAACAGAGGAGATGATATTTGACCCAAGATCAATCTGTGAACCTAATCATGTACTTATTCACAATACACCAATACGTCAGGTTACGCCATATAAGTATCTGGGTGTTTTATTGATTGTTCCCTTACCTGGCACATTCATGTTGAAAATCTTTGCACCAGGTTGCAACAAAGGATGTACTTTTTAAGAAGGCTAAGATTGTATGGTGTCAAGAGCAAACTCCTGTTTCTGTTTTTTTAAATGATTTTAGAGAGTGTGATACGTTATAGCATGCAGACCTGGTATGGTAATCTTTCAGTTCAGCTTAAATCCAAGTTGGGGCGTCTGATCAGTACAGCTTTTAGAATTGTAGGTTACCAAGAACAGTGCTACCTACAGTCATTGTACGAAAAATCTGTGCTCAGGGAGGCACATAAGATTCTGGATGACTGAACTAACACACATTCTCAATAAGGAACTAGAGTTGTTACCCTCAGGTAAACGATTAAAAATGACGAGGTGCAAAATGTCAAATGTCAAAAAATAAAACACATGGATGAAATAATCGTTTAATATTTAAAATAGTTGAAATTCTAATGGCAACTGTAAAGTAGACATTTCAGTTCGTTACTGCCCTCTAGAGGCTGAAAACTGTATCTCCCCCTTACAGATAAGGAAATTAATAATTTATTTCCTAATCTGTAAGAAGTCATTTGGGCATCACATCACCAAACAACAATACTCTATAGAGACAGCAGCCAATAAAGTGTTGCTGTTACAATTTTTTTGTAATCCTGATGTTGGTTATGTTAAAGTTTATAGCCTAACTTTAGCTATTTAGGATTTACTTCTGGTGAATTTATTTACCAAGGTTTTATAAAAGGTGTGTTCATTTCTTAAGATTATCATGATAATCATAAACTTTTATTGGTTGTAGACCTTATTTTTCTGCAATAAGGCAATAAGAATGGGAAATGCTATTGGCTTTTTGTCGAGGGAATCAGGGTGATGCGAACCTCTGGGTTGAACTTCACAAATATGTCATCAATTCAGCACTTTATGAGCGTGAGGATCTCTCCGATGAATAGTAAAACACAGCGGTTCACATCATTTCAACATGGAAAAATATATTGTGAAGGTGACCCGCATCATGTAATTAAAACACTTTTTATAGAAAACAACATTTACAGTCTTCATCTTATGTCAGATGAGTCTTCACTATTTATTTGGATTTAAATTAGAAGCAAACTACTGAATACATCTTTAATGAAACACACGTAAAGTTAATGTGTTCAAGTTAAAACAAGCTCAAATAGGCTACCTAATGAACACAGTGGTTATGAACACACAAAATGTTTTTCTATTAATAAAGTGGTGATGGTAATAAGGGCATTCGATGATGTGGTCAGAGTTTTTAACTTCCTCTGCTCGATGTAAAAGGTTTTTGTCTTCCTGTCTTTTCTTCAGAGCTGCAGTAGATTCAGCTTAATGTTGTGTGGAGAGAAGCAGAATCATTCTGAAGTGTTTTAATCTCGACAACATGAAGATCATTCAGCTTCAGCTCTGTGAGTTTTACATAACAATATTTACATGCACTTTACAAACTAAAACTAAATTGTTTTATCATAAATAATGCATTGTTTTATATTTTACAGTGGTTTTAATTGGGTAATACTGAATTATAATGCATGTTTATTTATTTATTTTGTCTTAAAGATGTATTAATCTGTTGTCGAGCTGCAGTGTCAGATCAACTCACTGATTTGGGATCAAATGTGACCATAAACTGTGATCTTGATGAAAATGAGGTTTATTGGATTTTACTGAAAACACCAGATCCTCCAACAGTGATTCTACGATCAATGTCAACCACGCCATCCCCTTTTTACACAACTGAAACACTCAGAAAGAAATATTCAGTGCAGTTTAAACATTGTCTGGTTATTAATAATGTAACCACTGATGAATTAGGAGTTTATTACTGTATGAAAACAGGCACACCTCCAAAACTCAGCAACAGCACCAGACTGCACTTCACCGGTGAGTTCATTTACTCCTCGATTGATAAAAACATTTTGATGTACAGTGTGAATAATTACATTTGTTATGTACTACCTCAGGATTTTTACACACTCATGTACAACATCATTTTACACACACAGAAAATGATATAAATATTAAAGTCAGTCAGTTATTGCTGTAACTCTGAACACTTTCTTTACATAATCAACTCAACTAACTGAGTGTCACAATCATACAGCGGTGGAGTTTATTAATTATAATCAGACACAATGTCAGATTATTATTATAATATCTGGACTGATGAACGGGCTTCTGATCATTGTGCTGATCGGTGAGTTATTCTTTAATTAAAATCTTAATTAGCAAATGAAATATACTGTAGTCTTAAAATATAAATATGACGCTCTTCGACTTCGTTTTGTTTTTTTGTTTTGTTGTTTTTTACTATTTTGGTTGTTAGGTGTCTTCATATAGGCCTACAGTATATTTATTTACCATTTAAAACAGAATAATCTACCCTTGAGTAAATATTAAATCTGAATTCCTTGTCTCATTTTTAGTTTTTGCTGTTGGAAAAACAGAACGGTTGGAAAAATATGATCCTGATCTACTTCAGACACGAGTTATATATCAGCCTCATGACCCAAACTGACTAACATCACAATAAGGTCAAATATGTGAAACCATCATTAATAGTATTAGTAAAATTCTTGGGTAACACTTTATTTGAAGGGGTGTGCATAAGACTGACATGACACTGCCATAAACCTGACATAACACCTGTCATGAACATGAAGGAGTCTTTATGAATGTTTATGACTGTTGTCATTAAGTTATTTAGCTTTGCGTTAACATTACATTATCCTGTCATATGTGGTTTGTTTTGACTTTGGCCATCATGACACCGTTTATAACTGTGTGATGAATATTTTACTTTCCTCAATCATTATAACTAGTCCAACGTGTTCCACTTTACTTGAGGACAAGTAAAATATTCATGACACTGTTATAATGGTGTCATGACGGCCAAAGTCAAAACCAACCACATATGACAGGGTAATGTAATGTTAATGCAAAGCTAAATAACTTCTTTAAGTTTGATAATTAGACCTGTTATGACATATTTGTGACAGTTTATGATTTCTTGGTTAATGTCAAGTTGTCATAACAAAGACATTTCTATCTTTGTTAATGTCAAGTAGTCATAATCAAGACATTTTTGTCTTTGTTAATGTCAAGTTGTCATAACAAAGACATTATAAACAATGTCAACTTTGCATTAAAAGTGTCATAATTTACCGAATGACACTTAATGACAACAGTATTAAACATTCATAAAGACTCCTTCATGTTCATGGATAAGGTTAAATACAGCTTACCGTATAAAACAATGAAATTGATGTTATATTGTTCAATGATTTTGCCTTATTTAAACTATTGTGTAAAAATATGTGGAAATACATATCATAGTAACACTGTGCCTTTATTTATTTTACAGAAAAGAGCCATTCACATTATTTTCAAAGCAGGATATAGAGACCACACAAATCCACTCTTTATTAGGTCAGGATTATTAAAACTTAAAGACATTGTAGAATTACAAACTTTATTAGTGATGTTTAAAGCTAGAAGCAAAGCTCTTCCACATGACTTACAAAAGTTATTTGTTTTTACTTCTGAAGATGGAAATCACAGACGGCCGTATGACTTTAAACATCTAATAGAAGCACGAACAAACCTGAAACAAATGTGTTTGTCTGTTGCTGGAGTAAAAGCATGGAATGTTCTAAGGAAAGACTTAAAAAGTTGTAAAAATATTTTGGAATTTAAAAAGAGTTATAAAAAGAAACAACTTGAATTATATCAAACTGAATTTTAAATTGGACTGTATGTGGTCAATGTATAAAAGTTTAAATAAATATCAGATATGTTGGAGATTGGGTGATGGTGGAGGGAACAGTGGAGTGCTAATGACATTTTATGTATGTTAATATATTTTGGGTGATGCTAATGTCATCTATTATTTATGTTAATAAATGTTAGGTGATGGTGGAGGGAACAATGTTAATGTCATCTACTGTTGATGTCTATAAAGGGGGCAGATACATATAAGAATATTATTCTTCCATCTGCTCCTTTCTGATCATGGAAATGGAAAGGAAATTTCAAATGAATTGTATGTGATTGGTATAAATATTGCATTTTCATGAAAAGAATAAAAGAGAAATGAAAATGAAATGAAATGACAGGTGTTATGTCATGTTTATGACAGTGTTATGTCAGTCTTATGCACACCCCTTCAAATAAAGTGTTACCAAATTCTTTACTGTAAGTTTTGATAATTGTTTAGAATTCTTGCTGAGCTGTTATTCGAATAAATCATAGAGCCTTTGTTAATATTAATAAAAAGCTGAATGTTAATATTGTTTGATTATATAACATATGTCAGGGTTGGTGCAGGATGACCGAAGACGAGGACACGGAAGTTTCAATATAAGAGTTTTAATAACAAAAATGAAACTTTTCCAAACTGAAACAAGAACAAAAACTCCAGGGCTTCAGGGTTTACACACAACCACACATAGACGACGATCGACAAACACTGAGGGAAAACACAGGGCTTAAAAGAACTGAACCAAACAAGATAATTAACTGAAAACAGGTGCATAAAATTGGACACAAACGAGGAGCGGGAAAACTAACAGGACTAAACCAAAAATAACAAAGACAGGGGAAACCAAGATCACAAAACAGAACTCAATACATCAAAACGTGACAGTACCTCCCCCCTCCCCGAAGGCGCGTCCTCGCGCCGTATAACATCCAAAGGGGTGGGAGGGTGGGCGCCCTGGAGGCTGACGAGGGCATGGTGCAGGTCCGGGAAGCCTCCAGGGCGGAGCAGGCTGTGGGCGTGGCCAGGGCGGAGCAGGCTGTGGGCGTGGCCAAGGCGGTGCAGGCTGTGGGCGTGGCCACGATGGTGCAGGCTGTGGGCGTGGCCACGGTGGAGCAGGCTGTGGGCGTGGCCATGGTGGAGCAGGCTGTGGGCGTGGCCATGGTGGAGCTGTGGGACCCTCGGGCGTCCAGGGCGGAGCTGTGGGACCCTCGGGCGTCCAGGGCGGAGCTGTGGGACCCTCGGGCATCCAGGGCGGAGCTGTGGGACCCTCGGGCGTCCAGGGCGGTGAAGACCCTTCAGGTGGCCAGGGCGGTGCAGACCCTTCAGGTGGCCGTGGTGGTGAAGACCCTTCGGGTGGCCATGGCGGTGAAGACCCTTCAGGTGGCCATGGCGGTGTTATCTTTTCAGGCCTCCGTGGATCTTTGGCCGGCCACGACGAAGGCGTATAGCGCCCCCCCAAAATTTTCTTGGGGAGGACAGGCTCAGGATCGGGAACTGACCTGACATCAATGGGTTCTGGCGCTGGGTCAACGGGCTCTGGCTCTGGGTCAACGGGCTCTGGCTCTGGCGCTGGGTCAACGGGCTCTGGGTCAGGGTCAACGGGCTCTGGCGCTGGCTCTGGGTCAACGGGCTCTGGCTCCGGCGCTGGGTCAACGGGCTCTGGCTCTGGCGCTGGGTCAACGGGCTCTGGCTCTGGCGCTGGGTCAACGGGCTCTGGCTCTGGCGCTGGGTCAACGGGCTCTGGCTCTGGCGCTGGGTCAACGGGCTCCGGCTCTGGCGCTGGGTCAACGGGCTCCGTGCTGGATGGGACCAGCATATCAGGAAACTCGGGGCTGGACGGGACCAGCATATCAGGAAACTCGGGGCTGGACGGGACCAGCATATCAGGAAACTCGGGGCTGGACGGGACCAGCATATCAGGAAACTCGGGGCTGGACGGGACCAGCATATCAGGAAACTCGGGGCTGGGCTCAGGCTCTGGTGGGCAGGCGACGGGCTCAGGCTCTGGCGGGTTGGCGACGGGCTCAGGATCTGGCTGGATGTGGCTGACGTGAACCCCAGGCATGGGAGCCTTCTTTTTGGCCAATCGCACCGATATCAGTGGGGGATCAGTCATACCGGATATCATCCGGGGAAGTCCAGGGACCGATCTGGCGACAGGGCTGATGCGGTGTGCAGGCTCTGGTGGGCAGACGATGGGCTCTGGTGTGAGCGTGTAGGTGATGGACTCAGGCGTTGGCGTGCAGGTGATGGGCTCAGGCGTTGGCGGGCTGGCGACGGGCTCTGGTTGGATGGTCTCTGGTTGGAGTGGGAGATCCTCTAAGTGGTAGTTGGATCCACAGGCCCACAGCGTGTGATCCAAAAACTCCAGGAAGGATAGATTGAGGTCCCTTACCAAAATTATCTGGGCGAGAGGGTCTTTTAGTCCACCCCAGAAACTCTTTTTCAACTCCTCCTCATCCCATCTCACATCATCATACAGCTCAAGGTATAGACCAGCGTATTCCTCGAGTGAGCGCTCCTCTTGGAAAAGGATTGGGTTTTTGAAGGGGCTCACCTCTTTTTTCCTCCTTCTACCCATTTTTGCTTTTTAAGGGTCGATCGTTCTGTCAGGGTTGGTGCAGGATGACCGAAGACGAGGACACGGAAGTTTCAATATAAGAGTTTTAATAACAAAAATGAAACTTTTCCAAACTGAAACAAGAACAAAAACTCCAGGGCTTCAGGGTTTACACACAACCACACATAGACGACGATCGACAAACACTGAGGGAAAACACAGGGCTTAAAAGAACTGAACCAAACAAGATAATTAACTGAAAACAGGTGCATAAAATTGGACACAAACGAGGAGCGGGAAAACTAACAGGACTAAACCAAAAATAACAAAGACAGGGGAAACCAAGATCACAAAACAGAACTCAATACATCAAAACGTGACAACATATTCTTAAAATATCATGTGCTTAATATACTTAATGTCAAGAACAAATTATATTAGGTTGTAATATCAGACGCTGGAGACTGGTGCATTTTTTACTAAAATAAAATTATTTAGAAATATATTATGCCTTTTTGGCTACAAAAAAAGTTTTTTAATCATTTCTACCATTTTTGGTTTGGAAAAAGACTCATTAAACATGGTCCATTAGTTATCAATACATATTAAAGTGTAGTTATTGTGCTGGTTCAGTTAGCATTTGCATTTAGCCTGTAAAAAGTGTTTGTATTTAACAATAATTTGATGCATTTCCACTTGAGCTCGACAAAGAAAAATTACAAACCTTTTCTGTCCTGATGGGTTTCCCGGCATAGTTAACTAGTAGTAGACTAGCAGCCTTTGACTACTAAGGTTAATGTCCAATTATTATTATTATTATTATTCATGCTTCTTGTCAAAACTGTAATATTTTCTTACTTAGAGGAATTCATTTTTGTAATTAAAAATATTCTAATGAATAAAAAAATATAAAAAACATTAAGACATACATACAGAAATACAACATATTGTATTTACATTTTATTTGAAATGTTTATGTTATATAGAAATATATTTGATATATTTGTTAATTATATGTCATTATAAAATAAAAGGGCCACCGGCTGCAGAGGAAAAACTCGGCTGAGGTTCTAAACCAAAACCAGAAATATGTTCCACTGGTTGTTTCTCTCACCTTTGTCTAGAGTGGATGTTTAACATTTATGTATCTCAATTCTCACAGTGTCCTTAACCTCAGATGGAGACAGCAGCATTGCCGTACCCATACATTGTAACGCTTCTGTACTTCATACTATCTAGATCTAGACATTTCATATCAGAGCATTAGACATCATGTAAAGGATCTTCACACTTGATAAGTTTATATTGTTGTGAATGATCAACAGTTAAAGGACAACGCTGGCGCAAAATGAACCTTTGGTCTAATTACACATTGGTACATAGTCAACCGTTCTCTGAGATTTGTTTTCATGATTATCGAATGTAAAGAGTTTTATCTCTAAAAACTGTTTAGCTTATAACGCTAGTATATAAGGCATAGAGTAATGAAAATAAAAATCGCTAGTTAATACTGTGAAATATGCACTTAATATGCCTCCGCACTAGAGGGCGCTCTAGCTCAACCCCTTGTATATATGTTGTGTTGAACATGAAGATTGAGTTCCCAAGTAAACAGAAATGAATCAACACGGCAATCGTCTCCGCTTCTCATTGTGTTATATAAAGACAAAGATATAACATTTTGGCAACTAGGATAATACTTATTGAACCCATACTGCAGATCTGATGCATGTAGTGAACTTGTAGAACGACACCCGACGAAATGGCTGTGTTTATCGGTCATATGGAAACAAGTTGCTGTGTTACTAAGTGTAATGGGTGCATCTACATACGGACTGCTGCGTAGTTTAATCGCTCGGGATAAAGCGGGTGGGAAGTCATTTGATGACATTGTGCGTGTTTTGAAAGATCATTTCTCGCTGAAACCGATCATGATTGCAGAAAGATTTAGGTTTCATAACCGCAATCAACAAGAAACAGAAACAGTAGCACAGTATGTTGCAGTTCTGAAAAAGATGAGTGAACACTGCGAATTTGGGACACATTTGCAAGATGCATTAAGAGATCGCTTTGTGTGCGGGCTGAAAACGGAGTCTACACAGAAACGGCTACTGACGGAAGCAGCTCTCACGTTTCAAAAGGCGGTGGAGATCGCAGTGTCTATGGAAACGGCCACGAGGGAATCTCAACAGTTAAGTGGCTCTTTGAAAGTGAATGCAATGTCCTTGCAAGAGCAAGGGGGCAGCAAATGCTATCGTTGTGGAAGAACAAACCACAGTAAAAAAGATTGTTATTTTAAAGAGCAGCAGTGCCACAACTGTGGTAAAAAAGGCCACATTTCTAAAGTTTGTAGAATTAAATCAAAACAAATGCCCAACTGAAAAAGAGAGTGCATCACATGAATGTGAAAGATTCGTCAAGTGATGATACTACTGATACGGAACTGGCACTGCATGTGATGTCTAGAAAGGAGGAATTATCACACATCTGTCTAAAGCCAAATGTAGAGGGTGAAATCTTGGAAATGGAATTAGACACTGGAGCTGCAGTTTCTTTGATTTCAAGAGAACTTTACAATGAACGACTAGCCCATAAACCATTGGAACGACAGATGTAATTCTGAAAACCGGTGAGGCGATGTCTCCAGTAGGGGTCATCATAGTCAAAGTGACAATGAATAAACAGAAAGCAAAATTACCACTCTGTGTCGCAAATGTCTCACTATCACCACGTCGAAAGGGCTGTTCTGTTACAATCGTTTACCATTCGGCATCGCTTCGGCTCCTGCAATTTTTCAAAGGGCAATGGATCAGATCTTACAAGGTCTTTCCAATGTTCATTGCTATCTAGATGATATATTAGTGACGGGGTCAAATGACGAGCAGCATCTAAAAAATGTAGATGCAGTCCTCAGCCGCCTGGATGAGTTCGGGCTATGTGTCCAACGTGAGAAGTGTGAATTCTTTAAAGATTCGCTGGAGTATTTGGGGCACATCATAGATGCTCAGGGTCTTCATAAGTCACCAGAAAAGGTCAGGGCAATCAGGGATGCCCCTGCACCGAAGAACGTCAGTCAACTTCTTTCATTTCTAGGACTTATAAACTATTACAGTCGATTTATCTGACTAAATCTTGCATCAGTATTAGTACCCACCAATGCCCTTCTGTGTAAAGGAAAGCAGTGGCTGTGGTCTCTTGAGTGTGAGGATGCGTTCGACAAGGTAAAAAAATTGTTGCTGTCACAGAGCGTACTAACCCATTATGATCCAGTTACCAATCAGACTGGCCTGTGATGCATCACCATACGGCGTGGGTGCCGTCATCTCACACATCCTACCAGACGGGCTGGAAAAACCAATAGCCTTTGCCTCGAGAACATTGAGCAAAGCAGAGCAAAACTATGCTCAAATTGAAAGGGAGGCACTTGGAATTGTCTTTGGAGTACGAAAATTCTACCAATATCTGTACGGGCGGAAGTTTACATTGCTCACGGACCACCGTCCACTGACAACAATTTTCAGTCCAACGAAAGCTTCAGTCCATCTATGGCTGCGGCCCGTATGCAGCACTGGGCTTTGTTGTTGGCAGCATATGATTACGATATCCAGTACAGAGTTGGTGCACACCACTGTAATGCGGACGGTCTATCACGTCTACCTCTGCAAAACGCATCTCAGATTAAGTTGGACACAGTGGTGTTGCTTCAAGTCAAGCATCTGGATTCTTTGCCAGTGCTGTGTTCAGATGTTTGTAAAGAAACAAGGTCTGACTCCACTTTGTCACAAGTAATGGAGATGGTGGCAACGGGACGGTTTTCACAAGTCACAGATGCAAATAATGTGCTCGCCCCGTATGTGAACAGGAAAGATGAGTTGACTACACAACAGGGTTGCCTCATGTGGGGTTGGAGAGTTGTTATTCCTCCTAAACTGAGATCCAGGGTACTGGCAGAGCTGCACACTGGGCATCCGGGTGTCGTAAGGATGAAGGCAGTTGCTCGGAGCTATGTCTGGTGGCCTGGCATTGATGCCCAAATTGAACAATTTTCAAAAACCTGTCACTCATGCCAAACGACGCAAAAAGCTCCTGGTCCCTCACCATTACACCCTTGGAAGTGGCCGGAATCACCTTGGCAATGAATACATGTGGACTTTGGAGGTCAATTTGAAGGACACATGTACTTGGTAGTCGTGGATGCTCACTCCAAGTGGCCAGAGGTGTGTGTGATGGAGTCAACTACATCTACCAAGACCATTCAGGTGCTGAGAGGATTATTTAGTCGTTATGGACTCCCAGAAGTGTTGGTTAGCGATAACGGACCTCAGTTCACCTCGGAGGAGTTCCAGACATTTCTCAAGTCTAATGGAGTGACACACACACGTTCTGCACCTTTTCACCCAGCTACGAACGGCTTGGCTGAACGCTTGGTCCAGTCATTTAAGCGGGCACTATGTTGTTCTAAGGTTCCAACTTCGAAAACACTTCACGTATACAGGCAGGAACCATCTTTACAGTCTCGACCAGTCGAATCACGAACGCCGTGTCAAGTGCGCTGGTGAGATGCGAACGAGCCAGAACTTTACATTTGATAATCATGAAAACAAATCTCAGAGAACGGTTGACTATGTACCAATGTGTAATTAGACCAAAGGTTCATTTTGCGCCGGAGTTGTCCTTTAAAGCAGCTTCACATGAATCAAATAGTATAGAAGAACAAGATAAGAAACTCTGATGTTTTTTTGGTAACAGCCACTAGGTGGCGGTTCGGGAGCGCGGCCGCCATTTTGGGGTGAAGATTCCAACTGAAGTTACTGGACAACAGCACAGATACGTTTTTTGAGGTAGTTTTTTCTTGCATTATTGAGTATTTCCATTTTATGCAACTTTACACATTTACTACTATTATTAGTTACCAACTCCACTAGGCCTGAAATATATTTTGTACGTTTTAATCCCCTGGATCATGCTACAAACATGATGATCTTATTAGAACACGATGCATTGCTGTGTCCGTTATCCTATAATTGCCACTTTTGGACTGTGGCTGTGTTTTTTTGTTTACATAGTCTTGCTTTAACGGTCATTAATATAAGATCGTATTGCAAAAAAAAAAAACAGTCTACTGTAAAGCTATTCTATTGCTGTTATATTTATTGTCCAACATTTACATTTTAGTACAATTACATTTATTTGCTTAATTAATTTATTTCATTGATAACTTATTAACGTTATGTGTACCTCCTGGGAAACGGTCTAACGTTATTATAACGTTATGAACTCATATCACTTTATTCTTACCTGTCACACTTAAAGGTGCTATATGTATTTTTTAGTGGCCTCTATCGGTGATGTTTCAGAATGCAAACCAATTTTTACAAGAACGCTTGTGCTCTTGCGCGTGTTCGAAGAGCTAGCACTCATGGTACCGGCCACACTGAGACTTTCAACACACCAGAGAAAGCATCACACAATATGCTGGAAACTCATGTAAACTCCCACTGCAACGTTACAATAGGCTACTTTTATCAGCTTGACGATGAACTAATGCTCCATGCTCATACCATGATAACGTTACATTTGTGATGTTATCTAGCATAATGCATTTCACTAACTATTCGTGTATCTTTCACAATCAGCAATGTCAACATAGGTGAATGTAAAATATGATAACGAAAACGGTTATTGAACTAGACTGAACAATATCAGTGTAACAGTAAGACAGTAGGAAGTAACATTACTGTCCTGAACGTGTCTGGAAATGTGTATTATAAACAATATATAGTAGTGGGATGAGTAACGTTAGACAGTAGATCTAGTACATAAAATAAAAGTTACATCCTAAAGCACCTACGTTTTGTTATCCTGGAACAGTCTTTTGTTTTCATTTCATGTCTCATATATGTTGTAGTTTACCTTGCTATTTCATTACAGTTTACCATTATTTCAGCATACTGTATCTGAAAACTTGTAATTTATCACAATAAAAATAGCGGAGGTCTCTCCATAATTCAAACGCTCTGCCGATGTTGATCTGTGTGTTTTCGTCCAAAGTCATTCAGAATCACGTTTGGCCTGACGAGCTTCAGCAGATACATTTTTGTTTTGTTTTTTATATTTATGTGGAGTTTGTGTTGGAGTCTGTGTTGTGCTGGAGGCAGGTCGTTTTTTGGTGTTATCAGACTCCATGTAGTTCGCTGCAGTGCCGTAGCATAGACTCTATATAAAAAGGAGAGAGGCTCGTGAGCGCACATGCACATCACATCCGATGGATTTCGCGGTAAATCCGACCCGGAAGCCTCACATAGAAATAGGAATACTGGCCTTCAGAGATAATAGCAAAACCCGACAAGTGGATCATTGTAATGTCTGATTACAACCCCTTCACACACAGGCAATAAAAAAAGGATTCATTTTAGAAGAAAAGTTACATTTAGCACCTTTAATGTAGAGAGTAATACAATTAATTCAATCCTTGAACTTCCCTGGTCCTGCAGCAACTTCCTTTTAACTGCTATAACGTTAACTGTTGTGTGTTAAAATAATCACCTAATTATTTCAACCTAAAAATGACCTCTGCACTGGACTAAATATATGTGTAATATACAGAGCCGCTGAGCCGGACAGTAACGGAGTACAAATTTTACTTGAGTACAGTACTTAAGTAGAATTTTTAGAGATCTGGGGTCTCATTTATAAAACTGTGCGTAGAATCCTTACTAAAAGTGTACGTGCGTCCGAAAGCCAAAAATGGCGTACGCAAACAAATATTCTGACTTATAAAACCGTGCGTACGCCAGAACCTGCGCAGAATTCACTTTGTAAATCCCAGTCAGCGGAAGATTGTGCGCACATGCGTCTCCTCCCCGAAACAACCATATATGGAGCTTACCACGCCTAGTTTTACTATGCATATCCTCATCTGCATACCATTTGCATATGATTATTCATCCACGTGATAACATGTTTAACGGTACTACAAGACATTTGGAAAATATGAAATACAGATGTGCCGTCACATTACATTAATAAAAAATAATCTAGTAGCCTATATCCTTACCTTGTTTTTGAATAAATAAATCAAATAGTGTAAAATACATTTCAGAGAAAGTTTTTCTCAATCTTTTTCACTGGCCAAATAGTATTTTTAATTGATTTATATTTTGAATGGAAACAGATAAACCTTGTTGTGCATTATTTGCACAAAACATCTCGGGTTACGTATGTAACCCTTGTTCCCTGAGAAGGGAACGAGACACTGCATCGGTGACGACACTAGGGGAACGCCCTTCAGCGTAGCGCGTCTGAATTCATGAATGAAACCGAAACCAATCCTATTGGCGTTGCGTGATGACGTAATGTGTGACGGCATATGCGGATGTGTACAAAGCACGCCGGCACACATGAGATGTCAGCTTTTGCTATGAAGCAAGTGCTCCAGGCGGGGTGAGGTGTGGCGAACCGATGCAGTGTCTCGTTCCCTTCTCAGGGAACAAGGGTTACATACGTAACCCGAGACGTTCCCTTTCGAGGAACTCGAACTGCATCGGTGACGACACTAGGGGAACGAGATACCCACTATACCACAACGAACCCCGCTCATCCTAGTGTGAAGCTGTCTTCAGGCACAACTTAGGACGAAAGCACTCGTGCACCGGGTGTAGAGGGAAGGTCCAGACTGTAAAACCTCATGAATGTGTGCGGAGTGGCCCAGCCAGCCGCCTCACATATGTCATGGATAGGAACCCCTGAAAGGAGGGCTCTAGAGGACGCCATGCCTCTGGTGGAGTGAGCCCTCACGGCCATAGGTGAAGGCAAATTGCGCACCTGATAGGCCAGGGAAATGGTCTGAACGATCCAGTTGCTGATGGTATGCTTAGAGGCGGGAAGCTCCTTCTTGGGCGACCCAAAACACACCAGCAACTGGTCCGACTTCCGCCATGAGGAGGACCTCTGTATATAACATAGCAGTGCTCTGACAGGGCAGAGCAGGTGAAGTCTCTCCTCATCCGCCGTCACATGAGGTGGAGGATGAAAGGCCTGCAGAACCACAGGCCGTGCCACATTAGATGGCACCTTGGGCAAATAGCCGGGCCTGGGATGCAAGATGGCCTTAATGTTGCCTGGAGCAAACTCCAAGCACTCGTTGGAAATAGAGAGCGCCTGAAGGTCTCCTACCCTCCTCAGAGAAGTAATGGCCAACAAAAAGACCAACTTAAACGTAAGGTTCTTGGCCTCAGCCGACTCCAATGGTTCGAAGGGGGCCTCGGCCAGCCCTTCGAGAACCACCGCCAGGTCCCAAGAGGGAACCCTGGTGCGAGTCGCAGGTCTCATCCTCCAGGCTCCACGGAGGAAACGTACGACCAAGTGATGCCTCCCCAGAGGGCCATCACTCAGAGGAGCGTGGAAAGCCGCAATGGCAGCCACATAAACCTTGAGTGTGGATGGGGTAAGCCCGGCAGAAAAGCGGTCTTGGAGGAACTCCAGCACTGAAGCCACTGGCAGTGAACTGGGTCCAGATCACGCTCTCTGCACCAAGTGGAAAACACATTCCACTTAAGGCCGTATAGCTTCCTCGTGGAGGGAGCCCTGGAAGTGAGTATGGTTTCAACCACTTCTGCTGACAGGCCGGCTTCTAGGTACTGTGCCCCCTCAGGGGCCAGACCCACAGTTTCCACAGCTCGGGCCGAGGGTGGAGAACTGAGCCCCCTGCCTGAGACAACAGGTCCCTCCTCAGAGGGATCTGCCACGGCGGGCCCGCCAGAAGTAGGATGATGTTCGAAAACCATACTCGGGCCGGCCAAAACGGGGCTACTAATAGTAGGCTGACCCCGTCCTGACAGACCCTTTCCAGAACTGCTGGGAGCAGAGCGATTGGGGGAAGGCATACAGACGCAGCCTCGGCCACGTCTGCATGATGGCATCCAACCCCAGCGGGGCTGGATGTGTGAGGGAGAACCACAGTGGACAGTGTGTCGTCTCTCGAGACGCAAATAGGTCCACTTCCACTGGGCCAAACCTCTCGCATATTAACTCCACCACCTCGGCGTGGAGTCTCCATTCCCCGGGCCTCAGCCCCTGCCTCGACAGCATGTCTGCTCCCTGGTTCTGGTCCATACATCGCCCTGAGAGACGACAGTCTCCGCTTGGACCACAGGAGGATCTGATGCGCCAGTCTGCACAGAGGGCGCGATCTCAGACCCCCCTGACGGTTTAGGTAAGAAACCACCGACATGTTGTCGGATCTCACTAGGACATGGCGACCATGGAGGTCTGGCAGAAAGCTCCTCAGAGCTCGGAACACCGCCAACATTTCTAGGCAATTTATGTGCCAAGAGGAATGATGGTCCTGCCAGAGACCTCTCGTAAAGTGGCCGTCCATGACCGTGCCCCAGCCCGTGAGGGAGGCGTCTGTCGAAATAGATATCCGGCGACATGACGCTCCCAGCCTGGGACCCTGGGACAAGAACCAAGGCTTCTTCCAAATTGATAGGGAACGAAGGCATCTGCGCATAACCCTTATCAAGCGGAATGGATTTCCCCTCGGGGAAAACCCCTTGGCTCTTAACCACCACTGTAGAGCTCTCATGTGTAGCAGGCCAGAAGGTATCACGCTGGACGCTGCTGCCATGAGACCCAACACTCTCTGAAAGTGTTTGACAGTGATGGTTTGGCCTAGCTTTATCCTGGACACTGAGGTCAGGATAGACTCGACCCGAGCAGGAGACAATCGTGCCCGCATCGTGACTGAGTCCCACACCACTCCCAGGAACGTGGTTCTCTGGGCTGGTGTCAACACGCTCTTCTTCGTGTTGAGTCTCAACCCCAGTCTTTGGATGTGGGCGAGGACGACATCTCGATGCCGAATCGCCAGCTCTCTCGACTGGGCCAATATTAGCCAGTCGTCGATGTAATTGAGCACACCTGATACCCTCGAGCCTCAGGGGTGCTAGAGCTGCATCCATACACTTGGTAAAAGTGCGAGGGGAGAGTGCTAGGCCGAATGGAAGAACCCGATATTGGTAAGCTTCGCCCCCGAAAGCAAACCTCAGGAACTTCCTGTGAGATGGAAGGATGGAGATGTGAAAATAAGCGTCTTTTAGATCTATCGTGACAAACCAATCCTCGGATTGGATTTGACTCACGATGGTGGGAATAGTGAGCATCTTGAACCTGAATCTCCTCAGAGACCGACTCAGATGCCTTAGATCTAAAACTGGACGCAACCCTCCATCCTTCTTAGGAACTATGAAGTACCGGCTGTAGAACCCGGACTCCCTGACTGGTGGGGAAACATGCTCTATGGCCCCTTTTCCCAGCAGCGAGCGAACTTCTTGTTCCAACACCAGACCCTGCTCTGGGTGCACGGCTGTCCGAACCACCCCATTGAATTTTGGTGGGAGGACCCGGAACTG
Source organism: Chrosomus eos (assembly GCA_036326025.1). Classification (NCBI taxonomy): domain Eukaryota; kingdom Metazoa; phylum Chordata; class Actinopteri; order Cypriniformes; family Leuciscidae; genus Chrosomus; species Chrosomus eos. Next base: position 35,701 of record JAZAVI010000087.1, on the reverse strand, counting down.
CAGTCTGTACCCAATTTCTACAGTGCGCAGGACCCATGGAGAAATATTTGCGAGGTTTTGCCATGCCTCTGCAAAATTCGCCAAGGGAACCAGCCCCTCGGGGCTGGTGTCCGGTGTTTTGTGTGAGTCCTTGACGGCACCCTGAAGCGGAGGACCGGCAGGGGAAAACCGACAACGAGTCACAATGCGCGAGCTCGAACGCTGTCTGTCTGCAAGCCTTTGGGGCAGACAGATGGGCGTGAGTTCGCTGGGAGCTGGCGTGTCCCGAAGCGCCAGAGACGGCGGGATACTGACGCCAACTCCCTGAGGGCCCGACGAGAGAGGGGACCTCAGTCGCTTTCTCTCGGGGGGGGGGGCGGCCCTCTGAGGCCTTAAGGAAGTTAGGACCTCTTTCCCTTAGCCTTCCTGGACTGAAGGACGGTCCTCAGATCCGTCTTCCCAGGAGGCTGCCGGGGAGCGCGCTGCCTAGAGTCCCAAGCTCTTTGAGGGGGAACTCTAGACGCGACACTCGCCTTCTGACTCTGGCGGTAAGAGGAGGAAGTAGTGGGCTGTTGTTTATCTCTAACAGCCGTCCTCTTAGACCTAGATCGACAAGGGAGATATTGCTTAAAAGCTTCGCTCTGTTTTTTTGCATCCTGGAATTTGTCGACGACGGCATTAACTGCCTCGCCAAACAAACCCGTAGGAGAAACAGGTGCATCAAGGAGAAAAGTTTTGTCCTTCTCCTTGATGCCAGAGAGATTAAGCCACAGATGTCTCTCCGTGGTCACAAGGGCTGACATAGAACGGCCGATTGCACGGGCCGTCTCCTTAGTAACCCGGAGAGACAGATCTGTGGCTCTGCGAAGTTCAGCAATATCATCCATAGAGGGCCCCTCGCCTTGGTCAATTTCTCTTAACAGGTCGGCTTGGTACGCCTGCAAAACGGCCATCGTGTGCAGGCTCGCACCAGCTCGACCCGCCGCCATATAAGCCCTGGCTAGAGCGTCTTCCACCCGAGGCATCATCCCATAACCATTCTCTCTAGCTCCCACAATGTCACTATAGTTTAACATAGGGGGGTTAGACAGGCGAGAAGAAAAAGGCCTGTTCCAAGATTTACACAACTCGTTGTGTAAATCTGGAAAGAATGGAAGAGACCGGCGAGAAGGCTGCGTGCGGTGCTGTAGGAAGCGTTCGTCGAGTTTATTTCTGACGCGCGATAGATAGAAATATCTAGCTTGGCCACAGCCCGCGTAACAAACTCCAGCAGCTCATTATAATTAGGGGCAGGAAGAACAGTTCGCTGCGTTCGGCTTAGATCCCCCTCCCCAACACTAAGCACGTCTAAATCCTCAGATTCAGACAGCTGAAAGGCGGAGCGGGCTCCCGAACGGGGGATAGGGGAATCAGAACTTTCAGATGAAGAGTGGGAAGGTGCCTCGGCAGTCCCACTGTCATCTAAAAGATCTCGCTGCGATCCCCACGTTCTAAGCCGCCGCACCGCCTCGGCAGATGCGGGACCCGAACCGCGGGGAGCGCGCATTTGGCCATCCTCGGAAAATAAAGCCAAACGAGAACGCAGCGTTCTAGCAGAGAGAGATTTGCAATGATTACAGGCATTTCCCTCAAAAGCTGCTTGAGCGTGTTGTCTCCCTAGACAAGACACACACATCTCATGTGTATCCCCAGCCGTGAGATAGCGAGGGCATGGGAATACACATTTCTTGAACTGATCACTTGCCATAGTGTACGGATAAGGACAATACAACACCAAATAAGACAAACTGGTTTTCACTTTCACACAGACACAGAGCGCTTGCTGAATAGCAAAAAGCTGACATCTCATGTGTGCCGGCGTGCTTTGTACACATCCGCATATGCCGTCACACATTACGTCATCACGCAACGCCAATAGGATTGGTTTCGGTTTCATTCATGAATTCAGACGCGCTACTCTGAAGGGCGTTCCCCTAGTGTCGTCACCGATGCAGTTCGAGTTCCTCGAAAGGGAACTATTTTCTCAGACAATCTGCTATTATCATAAGCAATTATCTGAAACATTAAAACACAGCATGCCAGAGGAAAAGTGTTTGAAAGCATTGCATCCACAACAAATATTTATATTTATTGAATATAAAAAATGTTGTAAATTCTCAGTAATGATTTCATGTAATTTAAGTGTCTAACTCCATTAATCAGAATGGCATATTTAATCTAAATGTTTATAGCCTATCAGAAGTAAAACATAGTTTAAATCATTATTTTATTTATTTAAACTGTTATTGTGAACATATTTCACAGAACACTGTATTTATGATTATAATAAAGATTTACGGTTTTAGATAGGCTGCGTCAGTTTCACTAAACGGCCCAACACGCTCACTGGCGCGGACATTTAAAAAGGGATGGATGTTTGCTTCATGTGATAGCTTGGTGAGTGAAATTATATTTGTATTATCTTTCTGTATACTGTATGTATAATTTTCTTTCGATTTTCGGTCTAAAAGTGACCAAAAAGACATTTTGCTCCAGCTCACCATCGGTGTCGCCAAACTGCTCCGTCTCCAAAACATGCGTACGCACGGCTCAAAGTTTGCTTAAAGGTGCGCACATTCTCCCGTCAAGTTTGTTTTTTATAGATCACAACCTTTGCGTGGAAACTGGCGTACGTACGTTTCCAGCCCCGTTTTGTGCGTACGCACGCTTTATAAATGAGACCCCTGTACTTTAGTCGAGTATCATTTTTGGGGAGTACTGATGACTTTACTCAAGTACATTTGAGAGGCAAATATTGTACTCTTTACTCTTTACGCTACATTTCTATCCATAACCGTGAGTACCCGTACTACTTCTAAAAAAATAAAATCTCGGAAACCCTCAATTTGTTGTTTCCCTCTCAAACATGATTGGGTTGTGCGGGCATGACTGATTGGGACAGCCTATCAGCAATCACCTTCAGCTTTCCGCCAAAGTCAACTTTACATCCTAAAGCACCTACGTTTTGTTATCCTGGAACAGTCTTTTGTTTTCATTTCATGTCTCATATATGTTGTAGTTTACCTTGCTATTTCATTACAGTTTACCATTATTTCAGCATACTGTATCTGAAAACTTGTAATTTATCACAATAAAAATAGCGGAGGTCTCTCCATAATTCAAACGCTCTGCCGATGTTGATCTGTGTTTTCGTCCAAAGTCATTCAGAATCACGTTTGGCCTGACGAGCTTCAGCAGATACATTTTTGTTTTGTTTTTTATATTTATGTGGAGTTTGTGTTGGAGTCTGTGTTGTGCTGGAGGCAGGTCGTTTTTTGGTGTTATCAGACTCCATGTAGTTCGCTGCAGTGCCGTAGCATAGACTCTATATAAAAAGGAGAGAGGCTCGTGAGCGCACATGCACATCACATCCGATGGATTTCGCGGTAAATCCGACCCGGAAGCCTCACATAGAAATAGGAATACTGGCCTTCAGAGATAATAGCAAAACCCGACAAGTGGATCATTGTAATGTCTGATTACAACCCCTTCACACACAGGCAATAAAAAAAGGATTCATTTTAGAAGAAAAGTTACATTTAGCACCTTTAATGTAGAGAGTAATACAATTAATTCAATCCTTGAACTTCCCTGGTCCTGCAGCAACTTCCTTTTAACTGCTATAACGTTAACTGTTGTGTGTTAAAATAATCACCTAATTATTTCAACCTAAAAATGACCTCTGCACTGGACTAAATATATGTGTAATATACAGAGCCGCTGAGCCGGACAGTAACGGAGTACAAATTTTACTTGAGTACAGTACTTAAGTAGAATTTTTAGAGATCTGGGGTCTCATTTATAAAACTGTGCGTAGAATCCTTACTAAAAGTGTACGTGCGTCCGAAAGCCAAAAATGGCGTACGCAAACAAATATTCTGACTTATAAAACCGTGCGTACGCCAGAACCTGCGCAGAATTCACTTTGTAAATCCCAGTCAGCGGAAGATTGTGCGCACATGCGTCTCCTCCCCGAAACAACCATATATGGAGCTTACCACGCCTAGTTTTACTATGCATATCCTCATCTGCATACCATTTGCATATGATTATTCATCCACGTGATAACATGTTTAACGGTACTACAAGACATTTGGAAAATATGAAATACAGATGTGCCGTCACATTACATTAATAAAAAATAATCTAGTAGCCTATATCCTTACCTTGTTTTTGAATAAATAAATCAAATAGTGTAAAATACATTTCAGAGAAAGTTTTTCTCAATCTTTTTCACTGGCCAAATAGTATTTTTAATTGATTTATATTTTGAATGGAAACAGATAAACCTTGTTGTGCATTATTTGCACAAAACATCTCGGGTTACGTATGTAACCCTTGTTCCCTGAGAAGGGAACGAGACACTGCATCGGTGACGACACTAGGGGAACGCCCTTCAGCGTAGCGCGTCTGAATTCATGAATGAAACCGAAACCAATCCTATTGGCGTTGCGTGATGACGTAATGTGTGACGGCATATGCGGATGTGTACAAAGCACGCCGGCACACATGAGATGTCAGCTTTTGCTATGAAGCAAGTGCTCCAGGCGGGGTGAGGTGTGGCGAACCGATGCAGTGTCTCGTTCCCTTCTCAGGGAACAAGGGTTACATACGTAACCCGAGACGTTCCCTTTCGAGGAACTCGAACTGCATCGGTGACGACACTAGGGAACGAGATACCCACTATACCACAACGAACCCCGCTCATCCTAGTGTGAAGCTGTCTTCAGGCACAACTTAGGACGAAAGCACTCGTGCACCGGGTGTAGAGGGAAGGTCCAGACTGTAAAACCTCATGAATGTGTGCGGAGTGGCCCAGCCAGCCGCCTCACATATGTCATGGATAGGAACCCCTGAAAGGAGGGCTCTAGAGGACGCCATGCCTCTGGTGGAGTGAGCCCTCACGGCCATAGGTGAAGGCAAATTGCGCACCTGATAGGCCAGGGAAATGGTCTGAACGATCCAGTTGCTGATGGTATGCTTAGAGGCGGGAAGCTCCTTCTTGGGCGACCCAAAACACACCAGCAACTGGTCCGACTTCCGCCATGAGGAGGACCTCTGTATATAACATAGCAGTGCTCTGACAGGGCAGAGCAGGTGAAGTCTCTCCTCATCCGCTGTCACATGAGGTGGAGGATGAAAGGCCTGCAGAACCACAGGCCGTGCCACATTAGATGGCACCTTGGGCAAATAGCCGGGCCTGGGATGCAAGATGGCCTTAATGTTGCCTGGAGCAAACTCCAAGCACTCGTTGGAAATAGAGAGCGCCTGAAGGTCTCCTACCCTCCTCAGAGAAGTAATGGCCAACAAAAAGACCAACTTAAACGTAAGGTTCTTGGCCTCAGCCGACTCCAATGGTTCGAAGGGGGCCTCGGCCAGCCCTTCGAGAACCACCGCCCGGTCCCAAGAGGGAACCCTGGTGCGAGTCGCAGGTCTCATCCTCCAGGCTCCACGGAGGAAACGTACGACCAAGTGATGCCTCCCCAGAGGGCCATCACTCAGAGGAGCGTGGAAAGCCGCAATGGCAGCCACATAAACCTTGAGTGTGGATGGGGTAAGCCCGGCAGAAAAGCGGTCTTGGAGGAACTCCAGCACTGAAGCCACTGGGCAGTGAACTGGGTCCAGATCACGCTCTCTGCACCAAGTGGAAAACACATTCCACTTAACCTGTTAAGCTTCACCCCCAATTTTGAAAAATCCCCAGAAATGGCATACCCAAACTGAAACAGATACAGTTCATGAACCATTTGTTCTAAAAGCACAAGTATGATCTCATTTGAAAGCTGACACCTGGCAGTTTATTGCAAATGTAGAATTAATTATTGTCATAATGAAAAATAAATGTTATAAATAGCTTCAAAGTTTTGTCAAGTTATTAGAAATTTATTTTTATGAAATATTTTCATGAAAATAAAATTGAAGTTGGCCCTGTAGCAATCTAGAAATGCACTGCAGCTAAAGCCACATGTCTGACCATGTTATATTTAAAATCTGAAGATGATATGTCTAAAACTCTTTATTTAGTTAAATGTTTTTCAAGATCATGTCAAACGATTTTATTTTGATTAGACTCTAAAATGCAAACTGATGTTTATTGTCATTTTCTAAGCATCTATTCAGTCTATTTTCTCTATTGTGTTGTGGTCTAAACGATCTCCATTCAGTGTCAGTCTCCCCTACACACATTCACACCTCTCCAGCCTCTTGTTATTGCTCTAAATATGCTTTCTTTTGTCTGCATTATAATTACTAACGACTGGCTATTCACACTGTTTCAACACCTAATCTCTTTTAGGGAAAGTTCTCAAAGTTCTCACCTTACATTTGAAACTATATAAAATGACCTTCTTGAAAAAAGAAACATTTCAGCAAGCAGTCCTATTTAGAAATATTCATAAATATAACAGCTAGGTAGCAGGTGCACCAAGGGCTAGCTAGCATGTTAGCTTAGCACACCATCAATACACGACAATTTATGAGATTAAAACCATGTTTGTGCTCTAAAACTTACTTTATAGCACAAGTCGAGTGTTTTAAATAACCTTCTGTGCTCTGATTTGGCTTCAGATAAAAAAATCGGACAGAAAATATAGTATTTTATAGTATTCTTCACCATGATAAAGTCTATATCGATTAGCATTACATTATAAATATAATCTATTATTATGAAAATACCTGACATGGCTCGAAGAACACAGGTAAACCAAATATCATTGCAATCATGTTTATTGTCTTCAAAACATCTTTATCTGCATGTTACAGCGATCTCTGTTAGTGTTTACGTCGTGATGGACTTCCTGAAATGTCACATGATATGATTCTTCTTCGTGTTCCATATATGGAGTCCATATGTGCACAGGGCGCCCTCAGGCTGCCTGTATGTATTGAAAACACAGTACATCAGAGTCTCCAGCGCTCATAATGATTAAATCGACGCATTTGGGTAGATATTCAATAAATATGATTCCTGTCTATATAAATCTGATGTAAACCTATGAGAATCTATCAATATTTCTACAAATCTGTACACTTTTGAGCTAAAAGCCCTGATGGACGTTGTTTTGTCAAGCTCTGTCATGACGATCTCACTGGAGTTTTTTTTCTGAATGGAAGCGGCTGACGCTCATAATTCATATCAAAGGTATCGACTCATTTTTTGATTACATAACTCCAGACACAAATTAAGACATAACTGTCACTATACGATTCTCAGAATACAATAGTGGTCAAATACTAAACCTTTAGTCTTATATCTTTTTAATGATGTATAGTTTGTCAAGGTATTAACATTGAATCTGATAGTAACTTTGAACGATTTAAAAAAAAAAAACGCTCAGAGCGCCCTCGCTCTGGCGAAGGTTAAGAGGTTAAGGCCGTATAGCTTCCTCGTGGAGGGAGCCCTGGAAGTGAGTATGGTTTCAACCACTTCTGCTGACAGGCCGGCTTCTAGGTACTGTGCCCCCTCAGGGGCCAGACCCACAGTTTCCACAGCTCGGGCCGAGGGTGGAGAACTGAGCCCCCTGCCTGAGACAACAGGTCCCTCCTCAGAGGGATCTGCCACGGCGGGCCCGCCAGAAGTAGGATGATGTTCGAAAACCATACTCGGGCCGGCCAAAACGGGGCTACTAATAGTAGGCTGACCCCGTCCTGACAGACCCTTTCCAGAACTGCTGGGAGCAGAGCGATTGGGGGAAGGCATACAGACGCAGCCTCGGCCACGTCTGCATGATGGCATCCAACCCCAGCGGGGCTGGATGTGTGAGGGAGAACCACAGTGGACAGTGTGTCGTCTCTCGAGACGCAAATAGGTCCACTTCCACTGGGCCAAACCTCTCGCATATTAACTCCACCACCTCGGGGTGGAGTCTCCATTCCCCGGGCCTCAGCCCCTGCCTCGACAGCATGTCTGCTCCCTGGTTCTGGTCCATACATCGCCCTGAGAGACGACAGTCTCCGCTTGGACCACAGGAGGATCTGATGCGCCAGTCTGCACAGAGGGCGCGATCTCAGACCCCCCTGACGGTTTAGGTAAGAAACCACCGACATGTTGTCGGATCTCACTAGGACATGGCGACCATGGAGGTCTGGCAGAAAGCTCCTCAGAGCTCGGAACACCGCCAACATTTCTAGGCAATTTATGTGCCAAGAGGAATGATGGTCCTGCCAGAGACCTCTCGTAAAGTGGCCGTCCATGACCGTGCCCCAGCCCGTGAGGGAGGCGTCTGTCGAAATAGATATCCGGCGACATGACGCTCCCAGCCTGGGACCCTGGGACAAGAACCAAGGCTTCTTCCAAATTGATAGGGAACGAAGGCATCTGCGCATAACCCTTATCAAGCGGAATGGATTTCCCCTCGGGGAAAACCCCTTGGCTCTTAACCACCACTGTAGAGCTCTCATGTGTAGCAGGCCAGAAGGTATCACGCTGGACGCTGCTGCCATGAGACCCAACACTCTCTGAAAGTGTTTGACAGTGATGGTTTGGCCTAGCTTTATCCTGGACACTGAGGTCAGGATAGACTCGACCCGAGCAGGAGACAATCGTGCCCGCATCGTGACTGAGTCCCACACCACTCCAGGAACGTGGTTCTCTGGGCTGGTGTCAACACGCTCTTCTTCGTGTTGAGTCTCAACCCCAGTCTTTGGATGTGGGCGAGGACGACATCTCGATGCCGAATCGCCAGCTCTCTCGACTGGGCCAATATTAGCCAGTCGTCGATGTAATTGAGCACCCTGATACCCTCGAGCCTCAGGGGTGCTAGAGCTGCATCCATACACTTGGTAAAAGTGCGAGGGGAGAGTGCTAGGCCGAATGGAAGAACCCGATATTGGTAAGCTTCGCCCCCGAAAGCAAACCTCAGGAACTTCCTGTGAGATGGAAGGATGGAGATGTGAAAATCTTTAATTAGATCTATCGTGACAAACCAATCCTCGGATTGGATTTGACTCACGATGGTGGGAATAGTGAGCATCTTGAACCTGAATCTCCTCAGAGACCGACTCAGATCCCTTAGATCTAAAACTGGACGCAACCCTCCATCCTTCTTAGGAACTATGAAGTACCGGCTGTAGAACCCGGACTCCCTGACTGGTGGGGAAACATGCTCTATGGCCCCTTTTCCCAGCAGCGAGCGAACTTCTTGTTCCAACACCAGACCCTGCTCTGGGTGCACGGCTGTCCGAACCACCCCATTGAATTTTGGTGGGAGGACCCGGAACTGCAGTCTGTACCCAATTTCTACAGTGCGCAGGACCCATGGAGAAATATTTGCGAGGTTTTGCCATGCCTCTGCAAAATTCGCCAAGGGAACCAGCCCCTCGGGGCTGGTGTCCGGTGTTTTGTGTGAGTCCTTGACGGCACCCTGAAGCGGAGGACCGGCAGGGGAAAACCGACAACGAGTCACAATGCGCGAGCTCGAACGCTGTCTGTCTGCAAGCCTTTGGGGCAGACAGATGGGCGTGAGTTCGCTGGGAGCTGGCGTGTCCCGAAGCGCCAGAGACGGCGGGATACTGACGCCAACTCCCTGAGGGCCCGACGAGAGAGGGGACCTCAGTCGCTTTCTCTCGGGGGGGGGGGCGGCCCTCTGAGGCCTTAAGGAAGTTAGGACCTCTTTCCCTTAGCCTTCCTGGACTGAAGGACGGTCCTCAGATCCGTCTTCCCAGGAGGCTGCGGGGGAGCGCGCTGCCTAGAGTCCCAAGCTCTTTGAGGGGGAACTCTAGACGCGACACTCGCCTTCTGACTCTGGCGGTAAGAGGAGGAAGTAGTGGGCTGTTGTTTATCTCTAACAGCCGTCCTCTTAGACCTAGATCGACAAGGGAGATATTGCTTAAAAGCTTCGCTCTGTTTTTTTGCATCCTGGAATTTGTCGACGACGGCATTAACTGCCTCGCCAAACAAACCCGTAGGAGAAACAGGTGCATCAAGGAGAAAAGTTTTGTCCTTCTCCTTGATGCCAGAGAGATTAAGCCACAGATGTCTCTCCGTGGTCACAAGGGCTGACATAGAACGGCCGATTGCACGGGCCGTCTCCTTAGTAACCCGGAGAGACAGATCTGTGGCTCTGCGAAGTTCAGCAATATCATCCATAGAGGGCCCCTCGCCTTGGTCAATTTCTCTTAACAGGTCGGCTTGGTACGCCTGCAAAACGGCCATCGTGTGCAGGCTCGCACCAGCTCGACCCGCCGCCATATAAGCCCTGGCTAGAGCGTCTTCCACCCGAGGCATCATCCCATAACCATTCTCTCTAGCTCCCACAATGTCACTATAGTTTAACATAGGGGGGTTAGACAGGCGAGAAGAAAAAGGCCTGTTCCAAGATTTACACAACTCGTTGTGTAAATCTGGAAAGAATGGAAGAGACCGGCGAGAATGCTGCGTGCGGTGCTGTAGGAAGCGTTCGTCGAGTTTATTTCTGACGCGCGATAGATAGAAATATCTAGCTTGGCCACAGCCCGCGTAACAACCTCCAGCAGCTCATTATAATTAGGGGCAGGAAGAACAGTTCGCTGCGTTCGGCTTAGATCCCCCTCCCCAACACTAAGCACGTCTAAATCCTCAGATTCAGACAGCTGAAAGGCGGAGCGGGCTCCCGAACGGGGGATAGGGGAATCAGAACTTTCAGATGAAGAGTGGGAAGGTGCCTCGGCAGTCCCACTGTCATCTAAAAGATCTCGCTGCGATCCCCACGTTCTAAGCCGCCGCACCGCCTCGGCAGATGCGGGACCCGAACCGCGGGGAGCGCGCATTTGGCCATCCTCGGAAAATAAAGCCAAACGAGAACGCAGCGTTCTAGCAGAGAGAGATTTGCAATGATTACAGGCATTTCCCTCAAAAGCTGCTTGAGCGTGTTGTCTCCCTAGACAAGACACACACATCTCATGTGTATCCCCAGCCGTGAGATAGCGAGGGCATGGGAATACACATTTCTTGAACTGATCACTTGCCATAGTGTACGGATAAGGACAATACAACACCAAATAAGACAAACTGGTTTTCACTTTCACACAGACACAGAGCGCTTGCTGAATAGCAAAAAGCTGACATCTCATGTGTGCCGGCGTGCTTTGTACACATCCGCATATGCCGTCACACATTACGTCATCACACAACGCCAATAGGATTGGTTTCGGTTTCATTCATGAATTCAGACGCGCTACTCTGAAGGGCGTTCCCCTAGTGTCGTCACCGATGCAGTTCGAGTTCCTCGAAAGGGAACTATTTTCTCAGACAATCTGCTATTATCATAAGCAATTATCTGAAACATTAAAACACAGCATGCCAGAGGAAAAGTGTTTGAAAGCATTGCATCCACAACAAATATTTATATTTATTGAATATAAAAAATGTTGTAAATTCTCAGTAATGATTTCATGTAATTTAAGTGTCTAACTCCATTAATCAGAATGGCATATTTAATCTAAATGTTTATAGCCTATCAGAAGTAAAACATAGTTTAAATCATTATTTTATTTATTTAAACTGTTATTGTGAACATATTTCACAGAACACTGTATTTATGATTATAATAAAGATTTACGGTTTTAGATAGGCTGCGTCAGTTTCACTAAACGGCCCAACACGCTCACTGGCGCGGACATTTAAAAAGGGATGGATGTTTGCTTCATGTGATAGGCTTGGTGAGTGAAATTATATTTGTATTATCTTTCTGTATACTGTATGTATAATTTTCTTTCGATTTTCGGTCTAAAAGTGACCAAAAAGACATTTTGCTCCAGCTCACCATCGGTGTCGCCAAACTGCTCCGTCTCCAAAACATGCGTACGCACGGCTCAAAGTTTGCTTAAAGGTGCGCACATTCTCCCGTCAAGTTTGTTTTTTATAGATCACAACCTTTGCGTAGAAACTGGCGTACGTACGTTTCCAGCCCCGTTTTGTGCGTACGCACGCTTTATAAATGAGACCCCTGTACTTTAGTCGAGTATCATTTTTGGGGAGTACTGATGACTTTACTCAAGTACATTTGAGAGGCAAATATTGTACTCTTTACTCTTTACGCTACATTTCTATCCATAACCGTGAGTACCCGTACTACTTCTAAAAAAATAAAATCTCGGAAACCCTCAATTTGTTGTTTCCCTCTCAAACATGATTGGGTTGTGCGGGCATGACTGATTGGGACAGCCTATCAGCAATCACCTTCAGCTTTCCGCCAAAGTCAACTCCATGGTCAGATTTAGATAAGAGACGAAACCATGGTCGAAACAATGGATGAAGACGCAGCAGGTCCATCCCAGGAATATGCCAACCCGTGGCCCCACCTCGCCAGACTATTTTAATGTTCTGAAATTTTCTTAAATGTTAAATAAAGCAACATGGTAAAACAATGAATGACTTGATTTTACTTTCAATTCATGTTACATTCTCCAAAGTATTAACTTTAACATTTTTTCATAACTCCATGTAGGACGTTTCTGTACATAAATGTAAGCACTAGTAGTAATGTAAGTAGTTATGTAATATTTAGAAAATGTACTCTTGTAAACTTGATACTCAAGTACTTTTAAAAACAAGTACTTCGTACTTTTACTTACGTAGACATCTGACTGTAGTACTTTTACTTGTACTTGAGTAAAATTTGGTAACACTTTATTTTACGACCCGCAAACAACTGCGTAAGTACACCGAAATTACGGTGTACGTTTCTGTAATTATAGCGTACTTCCGTGTAGGTATAAGGCAGAGGTCTTCACTCCTGCTCCTGTAGAGCCACTGTCCTGCAGAGTTTAGTTCCAACCTGCTTCACCACACCTGCCTTTGAATACTCAAGCGATTCTGAAGTGCTTGATGAGCTGATTCAGGTGTGTTTGATTAGGGTTGGAACTAAACTTTGCAGGACAGTGGCTCTCCAGGAGCAGGAGTGAAGACCTCTGGTATAAGGGAACAATATGTTAAGTTTTGGGTAATAAAGGGGTAACAAGCAGATATACAACCTCTAAATAACTTTGTAAGTAAATTGAAATTACGGTGTACGTTTCTGTAATTATAGTGTACCTTGTAGTGTATCTTATACCTACACGGAAGTACGCTATAATTACAGAAACGTACACCGTAATTTCGGTTTACTTACGCAGTTGTTTGCGGGTCGTAAAATAAAGCGTTACCTAAAATTTTGCAAGGGGTATCTGTACTTTTACTCAAGTAATGAAGCTGTGTACTCTGTACGCCTCTAATATATGACTGCCGAGTCGCTTTCACCCCAAAATGGCGAAAGCGTAGCGCTGCTGCTGGATGCTGGTGTTGCAACGGAACATTCTATTGGCTTTCACTTCTTGTCAAAATACGTTCTTTGCATGAATCTAGGGTCATTCTCAGAGGCTTTAGTTCATACAGAGGAAGATCAAATGTGTTTGCATCAGGGTTATCACAGTTAAAGGTACACTGTAACTTGTTTTGTTCGGAATTAACTGAATGTAAAAAAAATTGTCAATACATCATCAATCCTTTTCCAAAACGTGTTTTTGTCTTACCCCGATTCACTATGGATTACATTTTTAGATTTAGACCTTCTGCGATCTTTTTGTGGGAAATTGCGTACATACCATACTCGCCTGTGTGTGTCTCGTGATAAAAAAGTTCCTCTGGCTACTGTTATGTGTTTGGTGGGAGGGGGATATTTTAGTTGTTGTTTTTTTTATACATTTTTTTAAAATAGTTGATATAACCTGACATGTCTGTTCAATGAAATGAGGGGCTGAAGTGGGTGTGACCTTTTGTTTTGGGGTGGAGGAGTCCTTTCATGAAGCAAAGCCACACACACACACAGTACACAGTGCCAGAGATTGGTAAGATAAATATATATATTTTTAACATGTTTAAGTTTAAATAACTTTAGGCCATATAAAAAATATATGCATGTGTATATGTTAAGAAGTATGTTTGATTGTTTAAAGATTTATTTAGATTTTAATTATATACTAAAACCAGAGATGGTCTTATAGTAAAATAAGAGGGTCTGTGAGTTTGTTCAACAGACTTTATGACACAGGCCTCCTGAGTCACAGAATCAACCTTGAAGATATTTCTCTGCAGCCACAGATCTAGAATCAGTGTTTTAGTGACTAGCCGCGTTTCCACTGCCGGGCCAGTAGCCCTGCAGCGCTGCCCTAAACCCCGCCCCAAAACGCCTTTCTGGATCAAACGTCATACAATACAACCCAACCCATTTCAGCGGGTATTAAGAATTTATTTATAATAGGAAGATAGCATGTACACTGTAAAAAACTTAACTTATTATTTTGAGTTATCTTTTTGCATTGGTTTTTTTTAGTTTAACTAACTTATTTCGATAAGTTGAGGACAAGAAAAACGTAAAATTTCTTGTTGTCTGGACAATCTAGTTATCTCTACACAAAAAAATAAGTTGAAATAACTAAATTGCTAAAATATTTTTAACAGTGTATATTACCTCACCGGCCGTGGCTGCAATTGTGTCCCGATTGTCTCGCGAGTGGACGGTGACCCAGCACACCGTACATCAAGTCGAAGCATGGAAAGTCCCTTATCTGAGCTTCGCTTTGTCCATTGTGCGTTTTAATCGCCTTGTACAATATACTGCGCCCGCGACTTGTTTATTTTTTCCCGAACTTGAAGCGTTGCTTGCTGAATGCTTAGCTTAGAAAGTTCAGCATCGATGCATTTTATAACGTCCTCGTTTCTTCACACGCAGTCATTCCTCTGACCAAATGCTCAGAAGAGCTTGGTATCTTTGACAGACCAGTACAGGCGATTCTCCATTTCAAACAGCGATTATTTTTCGCGATATAAAACAGTGAAATGTGCATCTTGCTTCAGATCATAACGTTCCACAACACCGATAAACTCCGCCTTTTACCTCTAGCCCGAGCTGGCCCGCTTTGGCCCAAGGTATTCGACGGGCCAGAAATCCTGGCAGTTGGCCCCGAGGAAGCCCCGCTCAAGCCCCGGAAGTGACAGTGGAAACGCGACTGGCCCTGGCACGCACCAGTGGAAACGCGGCTAATGTTTCTCTGCAGCCGCAGATCTAGAATCAGTGTTTTAGTGAATGTTTCTCTGCAGCCACAGATCCAGAATCAGTGTTTTAGTGAATGTTTCTCTGCAGCCGCAGATCTAGAATCAGTGTTTTAGTGAATGTTTCTCTGCAGCCACAGATCTAGAATCAGTGTTTTAGTGAATGTTTCTCTGCAGCCGCAGATCTAGAATCAGTGTTTTAGTGAATGTTTCTCTGCAGCCGCAGATCTAGAATCAGTGTTTTAGTGAATGTTTCTCTGCAGCCACAGATCTAGAATCAGTGTTTAAGTGAATGTTTCTCTGCAGCCACAGATCTAGAATCAGTGTTTTAGTGAATGTTTCTCTGCAGTCACAGATCTAGAATCAGTGTTTAAGTGAATGTTTCTCTGCAGCCACAGATCTAGAATCAGTGTTTTAGTGAATGTTTCTCTGCAGCCTCAGATCTAGAATCAGTGTTTTAGTGAATGTTTCTCTGCAGTCACAGATCTAGAATCAGTGTTTTAGTGAATGTTTCTCTGCAGTCGCAGATCTAGAATCAGTGTTTTAGTGAATGTTTCTCTGCAGCCGCAGATCTAGAATCAGTGTTTTAGTGCATGTTTCTCTGCAGCCGCAGATCTAGAATCAGTGTTTTAGTGAATGTTTCTCTGCAGTCACAGATCTAGAATCAGTGTTTTAGTGAATGTTTCTCTGCAGTCACAGATCTAGAATCAGTGTTTTAGTGAATGTTTCTCTGCAGCCGCAGATCCAGAATCAGTGTTTAAGTGAATGTTTCTCTGCAGCCTCTGATCTAGAATCAGTGTTTTAGTGAATGTTTCTCTGCAGCTGCAGATCTAGAATCAGTGTTTTAGTCAGACTGATCTCATGAAATGGCGTATGTATGACACGCCAATTCGTATTTCCATTTTTGGCGTGCTATCAACACGCATAATCGCTTTTCAGCGTGTTTATGAACGCCGTTGAATTAATGCTACATTACTGTATATAAATATATGACCTACCCCAACCCCATCCCTAAACCTACCCGTCACTGGGGTTAATAGCATTTATGAGTCTTTCCCTACCATCATAGGAAGAAAACTATCGCTCCCCAGATGTAGATCAAAATTTGGTTTTGTTTCACTCGGATATTTCACGGCGTGTATATACACACGAAATCACTCGGACATAACGGCGTAGACATACACGCGTACACGCGGATAGCTCAAAATGCGTATAAATAACACACCACTTTACTTGAAAGTGGCGTGTATGTTTACACAAAAGTCATGATGTCATGTTGGTTTTAGTGAATGTTTCTCTGCAGCCGCAGATCTAGAATCAGTGTTTTAGTGAATGTTTCTCTGCAGTCACAGATCTAGAATTAGTGTTTTAGTGAATGTTTCTCTGCAGCCACAGATCTAGAATCAGTGTTTTAGTGAATGTTTCTCTGCAGCCGCAGATCTAGAATCAGTGTTTTAGTGAATGTTTCTCTGCAGCCGCAGATCTAGAATCTGTGTTTTAGTGAATGTTTCTCTGCAGTCACAGATCTAGAATCTGTGTTTTAGTGAATGTTTCGGTAACACTTTATTTTACGACCCGCAAACAACTGCGTAAGTACACCGAAATTATGGTGTACGTTTCTGTAATTATAGCGTACTTCCGTGTCGGTATAGGGGAACAATATGTTAAGTTTTGGGTAATAAAGGGGTAACAAGCAGATATACAACCCGTAAATAACTTCGTAAGTAAATCGAAATTACGGTGTATGTTTCTGTAATTATAGTGTACCTCCGTGTAGGTATAAGGGAACAATATGTTAAGTTTTGGGTAGGCTAATAAAGGGGTAACAAGCAGATATACAAGCAAATTATTTATAATGTAATTATTTTAAAACTAACAGGTACCTATTATGTTAATATATTGTATATAAAAGTTATCATCACATTTCTGGCAAAATATGTTCTTGTGCAATTTTACAGGGTAATTTTGACATCTGTGGGTTGAAAATGAAACGTGTATGGCTGTATGTAAGCACAGTATAATAAAAAAAATATTTATTGGCTTTTCTTACTAGATTAATTAATGTTAAATCAACCCACAGATGCCAAAATTAAATGTAAAATTGCACAAGAACATATTTTGCCAGAAATGTGATGATAACTTTTATATACAACAGACATACAATTTTTGCCTGGAATATATTAACATAATAGGTAGCTACCTGTTTACATTATAAATAATTTGCTTGCATAGCTTGTTACCCTTTTATTACCTTATACCTACACGGAGGTACACTATAATTACAGAAACGTACACCGTAATTTCAGTTTACTTACAAAGTTATTTGCAGGTTGTATATTATCTGCTTGTTACCCCTTTATTACCCCAAACTTAACATATTGTTCCCTCATACCTACACGGAAGTACGCTATAATTACAGAAACGTACACCGTAATTTCGGTGTACTTACGCAGTTGTTTGCGGGTCGTAAAATAAAGCGTTACCAATGTTTCACTGCAGTCACAGATCTAGAATCAGTGTTTTAGTGAATGTTTCTCTGCAGCCGCAGATCTAGAATCAGTGTTTTAGTGAATGTTTCTCTGCAGCCGCAGATCTAGAATCAGTGTTTTAGTGAATGTTTCTCTGCAGTCACAGATCTAGAATCAGTGTTTTAGTGAATGTTTCTCTGCAGCCTCAGATCTAGAATCAGTGTTTTAGTGAAGAATCAGTGTTTTAGTGAATGTTTCTCTGCAGCCGCAGATCTAGAATCAGTGTTTTAGTGAATGTTTCTCTGCAGCCGCAGATCTAGAATCAGTGTTTTAGTGAATGTTTTCTCTGCAGCCGCAGATCTAGAATCAGTGTTTTAGTGAATGTTTCTCTGCAGCCGCAGATCTAGAATCAGTGTTTTAGTGAATGTTTCTCTGCAGCCGCAGATCTAGAATCAGTGTTTTAGTGAATGTTTCTCTGCAGCCGCAGATCTAGAATCAGTGTTTTAGTGAATGTTTCTCTGCAGTCACAGATCTAGAATCAGTGTTTAAGTGAATGTTTCTCTGCAGCCTCTGATCTAGAATCAGTGTTTTAGTGAATGTTTCTCTGCAGCTGCAGATCTAGAATCAGTGTTTTAGTCAGACTGATCTCATGAAATGGCGTATGTATGACACGCCAATTCGTATTTCCATTTTTGGCGTGCTATCAACACGCATAATCGCTTTTCAGCGTGTTTATGAACGCCGTTGAATTAATGCTACATTACTGTATATAAATATATGACCTACCCCAACCCCATCCCTAAACCTACCCGTCACTGGGGTTAATAGCATTTATGAGTCTTTCCCTACCATCATAGGAAGAAAACTATCGCTCCCCAGATGTAGATCAAAATTTGGTTTTGTTTCACTCGGATATTTCACGGCGTGTACTGTATATACACACGAAATCACTCGGACAAAACGGCGTAGACATACACGCGTACACGCGGATAGCTCAAAATGCGTATAAATAACACACCACTTTACTTGAAAGTGGCGTGTATGTTTACGCAAAAGTCATGATGTCATGTTGGTTTTAGTGAATGTTTCTCTGCAGCCGCAGATCTAGAAACAGTGTTTTAGTGAATGTTTCTCTGCAGCCACAGATCTAGAATCAGTGTTTTAGTGAATGTTTCTCTGCAGTCACAGATCTAGAATCAGTGTTTTAGTGAATGTTTCTCTGCAGTCACAGATCTAGAATTAGTGTTTTAGTGAATGTTTCTCTGCAGCTGCAGATCTAGAATCAGTGTTTTAGTGAATGTTTCTCTGCAGTCGCAGATCTAGAATCAGTGTTTTAGTGAATGTTTCTCTGCAGCCGCAGATATAGAATCAGTGTTTTAGTGAATGTTTCTCTGCAGTCACAGATCTAGAATCAGTGTTTTAGTGAAGAATCAGTGTTTTAGTGAATGTTTCTCTGCAGTCACAGATCTAGAATCAGTGTTTTAGTGAATGTTTCTCTGCAGCCGCAGATCTAGAATCAGTGTTTTAGTGAACGTTTCTCTGCAGCTGCAGATCTAGAATCAGTGTTTTAGTGAATGTTTCTCTGCAGCTGCAGATCTAGAATCAGTGTTTTAGTGAATGTTTCTCTGCAGCCGCAGATCTAGAATCAGTGTTTTAGTGAATGTTTCTCTGCAGCCGCAGATCTAGAATCAGTGTTTTAGTGAAGATTCAGTGTTTTAGTGAATGTTTCTCTGCAGCCGCAGATCTAGAATCAGTGTTTTAGTGAAGAATCAGTGTTTTAGTGAATGTTTCTCTGCAGTCACAGATCTAGAATCAGTGTTTTAGTGAATGTTTCTCTGCAGTCACAGATCTAGAATCAGTGTTTTAGTGAATGTTTCTCTGCAGCCGCAGATCCAGAATCAGTGTTTTAGTGAATGTTTCTCTGCAGCCACAGATCTAGAATCAGTGTTTTAGTGAATTTTTTCTGCAGCTGCAGATCAAGAATCAGTGTTTTAGTGAATGTTTCTCTGCAGTCACAGATCTAGAATCAGTGTTTTAGTGAATGTTTCTCTGCAGTCACAGATCTAGAATTAGTGTTTTAGTGAATGTTTCTCTGCAGCCGCAGATCTAGAATCAGTGTTTTAGTGAATGTTTCTCTGCAGTCGCAGATCTAGAATCAGTGTTTTAGTGAATGTTTCTCTGCAGCCGCAGATATAGAATCAGTGTTTTAGTGAATGTTTCTCTGCAGTCACAGATCTAGAATCAGTGTTTTAGTGAAGAATCAGTGTTTTAGTGAATGTTTCTCTGCAGTCACAGATCTAGAATCAGTGTTTTAGTGAATGTTTCTCTGCAGCCGCAGATCTAGAATCAGTGTTTTAGTGAACGTTTCTCTGCAGCTGCAGATCTAGAATCAGTGTTTTAGTGAAGAATCAGTGTTTTAGTGAATGTTTCTCTGCAGTCACAGATCTAGAATCAGTGTTTTAGTGAATGTTTCTCTGCAGCCGCAGATCTAGAATCAGTGTTTTAGTGAAGAATCAGTGTTTTAGTGAATGTTTCTCTGCAGTCACAGATCTAGAATCAGTGTTTTAGTGAATGTTTCTCTGCAGCTGCAGATCTAGAATCAGTGTTTTAGTGAAGAATCAGTGTTTTAGTGAATGTTTCTCTGCAGTCACAGATCTAGAATCAGTGTTTTAGTGAATGTTTCTCTGCAGCCGCAGATCTAGAATCAGTGTTTTAGTGAATGTTTCTCTGCAGCCGCAGATCTAGAATCAGTGTTTTAGTGAATGTTTCTCTGCAGCTGCAGATCTAGAATCAGTGTTTTAGTGAAGAATCAGTGTTTTAGTGAATGTTTCTCTGCAGCCGCAGATCTAGAATCAGTGTTTTAGTGAATGTTTCTCTGCAGTCACAGATCTAGAATCAGTGTTTTAGTGAATGTTTCTCTGCAGCCGCAGATCTAGAATCAGTGTTTTAGTGAATGTTTCTCTGCAACTGCAAATCTAGAATCAGTGTTTTAGTGAAGAATCAGTGTTTTAGTGAATGTTTCTCTGCAGTCACAGATCTAGAATCAGTGTTTTAGTAAATGTTTCTCTGCAGCCGCAGATCTAGAATCAGTGTTTTAGTGAATGTTTCTCTGCAGCCGCAGATCTAGAATCAGTGTTTTAGTGAATGTTTCTCTGCAGCCGCAGATCTAGAATCAGTGTTTTAGTGAATGTTTCTCTGCAGCCGCAGATCTAGAATCAGTGTTTTAGTGAAGAATCAGTGTTTTAGTGAATGTTTCTCTGCAGTCACAGATCTAGAATCAGTGTTTTAGTGAATGTTTCTCTGCAGTCACAGATCTAGAATCAGTGTTTTAGTGAATGTTTCTCTGCAGCCGCAGATCCAGAATCAGTGTTTTAGTGAATGTTTCTCTGCATTCACAGATCTAGAATCAGTGTTTTAGTGAATGCTTCTCTGCAGTCGCAGATCTAGAATCAGTGTTTTAGTGAATGTTTCTCTGCAGCTGCAGATCAAGAATCAGTGTTTTAGTGAATGTTTATCTAAACTACACTGATACTAAAGTCAAATACCCCAAACACATTATTACAATTTCTAAGATAAATGTTTTACACAACTGATTAGTCATAAGCCACTTCTTTAGATGATCTTTAAAAGTGTGATAAGTAAAACATTGTCTTATTGACTGCGGTAAACTATTCCAATACTTTCTGACCAAAATATGTTATTATCATAATAATCATAAACTTGTATTGGTTGTAGAGCTTATCTTTCTGCAATAAGACAATGGGAAAATGCTATTGGCTTTTTGTCGAGGGAATCAGGGTGATGCGAACCTCTTGGTTGAACTTCACAAATATGTCATAAATTCACTGCAGAACTTTATGAGCGTGAGGATCTCTCCGATGAATAGTAAAACACAGCGGTTCACATCATTTCAACATGGAAAAATATATTGTGAAGGTGACCCGCATCATGTAATTAAAACACTTTTTATAGAAAACGTCTCAGGTTACTATTGTAACCATAGTTCCCTGAGAAACAGGGAACGAGACGATGCGTCGAACGACACGGTGGGAACGCCTCTTGCGTGATTGCGTCTGAAGCATCTATGCCAACTAGTCCAATGGAATGAGAGAATGAGCGTCACGGGCGGGTGACGTCATGAACCAGGAAAGGATAAGAGCACTTCCGCTGCTCGCCGGCATTTAGCTTCGACAGTTGCCGAAGCAAGCCGATCGCAGGGACGCAGGAAGTATGGCAGGGGGACGCATCGTCTCGTTCCCTGTTTCTCAGGGAACTATGGTTACAATAGTAACCTGAGACGTTCCCTTTATCGAAAAAGGGAACTTCGAGATGCGTCGAACGACACGGTGGGAACGAGAATACCCAACCCGCCATAATTACAAGTACCTGAGTGTCAGTCTGTTGATCTAAGCACTCAGCACCTGAGAACCTGGGGCAGCATCCAGGTCCAGACTGTAAAATCTCACGAATGTGAGCGGAGAGGACCAGCCCGCCGCATCACAAACATCTTGAAGAGATACCCCCTGCAATATGGCTTTAGAAGCCGCCATACTCCTGGTCGAGTGGGCTCGGACCACCAAAGGACAAGGCTGGCCCGAGTACTCGTATGCCAGTGAAATAGCCTCGACTATCCACTTACTGACTGTCTGTTTTGAAGCAGGAAGACCTTTCTTAGGTGATCCAAAGCAAATCAGTAATTGGTCGGACTTTCTGAATGAGGATGTCCGATGTACATATGTGTCCAATGCTCGCACTGGACACAACAGGTGCAGTCTTTCCTGGTCCGCAGTTGCAAATGGAGGAGGACAGAAAGCCTGCAGCACAATAGGCCTCGGAGTCAAGGTTGGAACCTTAGGGACGTATCCCTGTTTTGGGTATAGGAACGCCTTGACCATCCCCGGTGCAAATTCAAGGCAGGTGGGGGAGACCGAAAGAGCCTGAAGGTCGCCAACTCTCTTTAGGGACGAAATAGCTAGCAGAAAGATAGTCTTGAAAGTCAGGAACTTTTCTGAGACCGAATCTAAGGGCTCGAATGGGGCCCTAGACAGGCCTTCTAGAACTATAGTCAAATCCCAAGCTGGCACCTTAGTGCGGATTGCAGGCCTCAGCCTCAAGGTGCCACGAAGGAAACGTGTAATCAGGGGGTCTCGACCCAAAGATATACCTCCCACCATAGTATGATAAGCCGCAATGGCTGCCACGTAAACTTTTAGTGTGGAAGGACAAAGACCTGACACAAAGCGCTCCTGCAGGAACTCGAGTACTGTGTTGACAGAACAGTTAACTGGATCCCACTGGTGTCGGTGACACCATAAGGAGAAAACTCTCCATTTAAGCGCATAAAGTTTCCTCGTAGCCGGAGCTCTGGAGCTTAGGATGGTCTCAGCAGCCTCAGCTGAAAGACCACTATCTATAAGTTGGGCCCCCTCAGAGGCCAAACCCAAAGATTCCAAATGTCTGGCCGAGGGTGAAATATTGTGCCCCCGGCCTGAGACAGAAGGTCCCTCCTCAAAGGGATCTCCAATGGAGGCCCGTCTAGAAGAAGGATCAGGTCCGCAAACCAGATCCGACTTGGCCAGCGTGGTGCTACTAGCAGTAGGCTTATTCCATACCGACGGACCCTCTCCAGAACTCCTGGGAGCAGAGCAACAGGGGGAAAGGCGTACAGACGTAGCCTCGGCCACGTCTGCACCATGGCATCCAGCCCCAGGGGGGCTGGGTGCGTCAGAGAATACCAGAGCGGACAGTGCGTCGTGTTCTGAGACGCGAACAGATCCACCTCTGCCTGACCATATGCCTCCCAGATTTTCTCCACCGCCTCGGGGTGGAGTCTCCAATCCCCTGGCCTCAGCTCCTGCCTCGACAGGATGTCTGCTCCTATATTCTGGTCCCCAGGAATATACACTGCCCTCAGGGAGAGTACCTTCCCCAGAGACCACAGAAGGATCTGGTGCGCCAGTTTGCAAAGCGGACGCGAGCGCAGACCCCCCTGGCGGTTCAGATAAGAGACCACTGATGTGTTGTCTGTTCGAACGAGCACATGATGGCCTCTTAGGTCCGGAAGGAAATGTCTCAACGCATTGAAGACAGCCATCATCTCCAGGCAATTTATGTGCCAAGAAAGATGATGGCTTTTCCACAGACCCTGAACCGAGCGGCCTTCCATTACCGCTCCCCAGCCGGTGAGGGAAGCATCTGTCGAGATCACAACTCGATGGCAAAGAGCTCCCAACACCGGACCCTGGGTTAAGAACCAGTGTTTACTACATATAACTAAGGCACGAAAGCATCGCCGCGTGACCTTGATATGCAAGTGGGTTTCCCCTCGGGGAGAACCCTCTGATCCTGAGCCAGCACTGTAAAGGTCTCATATACAGCATGCCAAAAGGAATTCCGTTGGACACTGCTGCCAGTAGACCCAACAGTCTCTCGAACTGTTTACAATGCGTGACTGGTTTTGGGTTAAGAACCAGTGTTTACTACATATAACTAAGGCACGAAAGCATCGCCGCGTGACCTTGATATGCAAAGTGGGTTTCCCCTCGGGGAGAACCCTCTGGTCCTGAGCCAGCGCTGTAAAGGTCTCATGTACAGCATGCCAAAAGGAATTCCGTTGGACGCTGCTGCAACAAGACCCGACAGTCTCTTTAACTGTTTTACAGTGCGTGACTGGCCTAGCCTCAGCTCTTCTGTGGCTGTTAGGATACTAAATCCCGTACCACACCAAGGAAAGTGGTTCTCAATACTGGAGAAAGCACACTCTTCTTGGTATTGAGCCTCAACCCCAACATCTGCATATGAGCGAGAACGACACCTCGGTGCCGAACCGCCAACTGCTCTGATTCCGCTAGAATCAGCCAGTCGTCGATATAATTCAGAATGCGAACGGGTGACAAAGCTAGGCCGAAAGGAAGAACCCGATATTGGTATTCTTTGCCCCTGAAAGAAAACCATAGGAACTTCCTGTGCTGAGGGAGGATGGAGATATGGAAGTATGCATCCTTTAGATCTATCGTGACAAACCAGTCCTCGGATCTGATTTGGGTCACGATCTGTTTGAGGGTCAGCTAAACTTGAACTTTAGTTTCCGAACTGACCGAATTAACAGGCGAAGATCTAAAAAGGAACGCAACCCTCCATCCTTTTTTGGAACAATAAAATAATGGCTGTAAAAACCCGACTCTCTGACGGGTGAGTACACCTGTTCTATAGCTTCTTTTGCTAACAGGGCCTTTACTTCTTGTTCCATTACCAGAGCCTGCTCGGGATGCACCACTGTGGGCAGCACCCCGCTGTAATGAGGAGGACGAGAGCCAAACTGGATTCTGTATCCTCTCTCTACAATCTGCAGGACCCAATGAGAAATATTCGGCAGAAGCTTCCACGCTGCCAAAAAATTTACTAAGGGAACCAGCCTCTCGAGGCTGGCCTCTGGTGTTACTGAGAGAGCCAAATCTGGAGCCTGAAACATAATGGCAGGAACTACCTGACCTGACTACTCAAAAGCCCCCCTCAGAGGGCGCGAAACCAATGCTGTGCCGCAGCATAGCATCAGCGACTCGCTGGAGACTGCTGCGCCCTGAAGCACCGGAGGTGGCAGGGTTGGCAGGAGGGTCTCGTGAGGACCCCGAAATGGAACGGGCACCGTGTAATGAGGTGTACACCACTCCACTTCGGTCGGGGCTGTCCTCACTTTCTGTGCACATAATATGATGAACTAGACGGCTGGAGCTGCTCACGCCCAGCAGCCCCAGGGGGCTGGACACAGCGAGGGAGAAACCTTATTATATATATTTTTTATATATATATATATATATATATATATATATATATATATATAATGCATCACCTAACAACGAACGCATGGAATGCGTCGCCGAAGAGACGCGAAGGCTCAAATTTCACTATATCCAGAACCCCAGCAGATCGGCCTGATAAGCCTGGAGCATTATACTATAGTTTTCTATAAACATTCTCCAGCTGACCTGCTGCCGTATAAGCTTTACCCATAAAACCAAAGTAGCTATAATTAAACCTACGCGCTGCCTCGGCAAACGCGAGATCCCAGCCACAGAATCTTATTTTGCAAAGTACACTCGAAATCTAAGCGGTGCCTCGGCAAACGCGAGATCCGAGCTAGATTCTGATTACAACATTGAACCTACGCGCTGCCTCGGCAAACGCGAGATTCTTTAGTGATAGGTTTATTGAGCAAAGCAGAGGCTTTAAATGACGATGCTGGACCAGGTGAAAACAGCATTTTTCTATTTATTTTTTTTTTCAGCCTGGGGCATTATATCATAACCGTAATCTTTCAACCCTTGAATAAATCTTTAACACGAGGGCTGAAAGTAGTAATAAAATACGGTTTATCCCACAATTTAAATATTCAGTGTGTAAATCAGGGAAAAGGGAAGCCTCGTGGTGGAGATAATGTGATAGATGTAGGAGACGCTCGATAAGTTTTTAGGAGCGTCCCTAATCTCAGCTGGCCATTAAATATTTAATTTATTAACAGCACGGGACAAAACCTCCACCAGTTCATCATATACTGGGGAAATAGATGGCGAATCTAATTCAACAGTGTGTGTGCTTGCTTTCACTTTCAATATTCTAAAACATTTAACCTCCTCGGAGGAGAATATGAAGGAAAAAGGGCTCTCTCTCCCCGAGCGGAAGAAACCGCAGAGCGTGCTTCCGACACCGGGGAGATAGAGCTGGATCTTCCGGGTAAGGAAGGAAAAAAGGCCCACGGACCCGTTTCAAACCCCTCCAAAAGATCCATCTGCGATCCCCAGGAATGCATTGCCCACGCTGCCTCGGCAAACGCGGGTCCTGGGAATCGCAAGCCTGTCACTATCATACAGAGTGACAGGCGAGAGCAGAGCATACTATTTCACAGAGTTGGAACTCAGCCCCCACCTTTTTTTCTTTCAAGGGCTGAGAAGTATGCTCTACCCCAAACAAATTAAACAAAACTCGTGTGTGTCCCCACCCGTTTAAATAAACGCGGGCAGGGAGAAACACACTGTTTGTAATTTGTTTCGCCATAAACGTTTCCATACAATATTGCAACAGACAACAATAAATAGACAGAGACAGTTTTGACACAGATCGCTTGCTGAGGCAACAGAAGCTAAATGCCGGCGAGCAGCGGAAGTGCTCTTATCCTTTCCTGGTTCATGACGTCACCCGCCCGTGACGCTCATTCTCTCATTCCATTGGACTAGTTGGCATAGATGCTTCAGACGCAATCACGCAAGAGGCGTTCCCACCGTGTCGTTCGACGCATCTCGAAGTTCCCTTTTTCGATAAAGGGAACTACGTTTACAGTCTTCATCTTATGTCAGATGAGTCTTCACTATTTATTTGGATTTAAATTAGAAGCAAACTACTGAATACACCTTTAATGAAACACACGTCAAGTTAATGTGTTCAAGATAAAACAAGCTCAAATAGGCTACCTAATGAACACAGTGGTTATGAAAGAACAAAATAGGTTTTTATTAATAAAGTTGTGATGGTAATAAGGGCATTCGATGATGTGGTCAGAGTTTTTAACTTCCTCTGCTCGATGTAAAAGGTTTTTGTCTTCCTGTCTTTTCTTCAGAGCTGCAGTAGATTCATCTTAATGTTGTGTGGAGAGAAGCAGAATCATTCTGAAGTGTTTTAATCTCGACAACATGAAGATCATTCAGCTTCAGCTCTGTGAGTTTTACATAGCAATATATTTACATGCACTTTACAAACTAAAACTAAATTGTTTTATCATAAGTCATAAATTGTTATATATTTTACAGTGGTTTTAATTGGGTAATACTGAATTATAATGCATGTTTATTTATTTATTTTTATCTTATAGATGTATTAATCTGTTGTCGAGCTGCAGTATCAGATCAACTCACTGATTTGGGATCAAATGTGACCATAAACTGTGATCTTGATGAAAAGGAGGTTTATTGGATTTTACTGAAAACACCAGATCCTCCAACAGTGATTCTATGGTCATTCTCAACATCAACATCACCTTTTTACTCAAATAAAACTTTCAGAAAGAAATATTCACTGCAATTTAAACATCGTCTGGTTATTAATAATGTAACCACTGATGAATTAGGAGTTTATTACTGTATGAACACAGGCACACCTCCAAAACTCAGCAACAGCACCAGACTGCACTTCACCGGTGAGTTCATTTAGTGTTCAAGAGATATTGATGTACAGTGTGAATAATTAC
Source organism: Chrosomus eos (assembly GCA_036326025.1). Classification (NCBI taxonomy): domain Eukaryota; kingdom Metazoa; phylum Chordata; class Actinopteri; order Cypriniformes; family Leuciscidae; genus Chrosomus; species Chrosomus eos. The sequence continues at coordinate 7,971 of JAZAVI010000087.1, read as the reverse complement.
ATTTTGTTATGTACTACTTCAGGATTTTTTTACACACTCATGAACAACATAATTTTGAATACACAGAGATGAAAATTATATAAATATTAAAGTCAGTCAGTTATTGCTGTGGACACTTTCTTTACAGAATCATCTCAACTAACTGAGTGTCACAATCATACAGCGTGGAGTTTATTAATTATAATCAGACACAATATCAGATTATTATCATCATATCTGGACTGATAATCGGGCTTCTGATCGTTGTGCTGATCGGTGAGTTATTCTTTAATTAAAATCTTAATTAGCAAATGAGATATAGTCTTAAAATATTAATATGACGCTTTTCAGACATGTGAAGTTTTTCATTACTTCGTTTTTTTATTTTATTTTTTACTATTTTTGTTTTTAGGTGTCTTCATATCTTTACCATTTAAAACAGAATAATCTACCCTTGAGTAAATATTAAATCTGAATTCCTTGTCTCATTTTTAGTTTTTGCTGTTGGAAAAACAGAACGGTTGGAAAAATATGATCCTGATCTACTTCAGACACGAGTTATATATCAGCCTCATGACCCAAACTGACTAACATCACAATAAGGTAAAATATGTGAAACCATCATTAATAGTATTAGTAAAATTCATTACTGTAAGTTTTGATAATTGTTAAGAATTCTTGCTGAGCTGTTATTTCGAAGAAATCATAGAGCCTTTTGTTTGGATTACTGTTAATATTAATAAAAAACTGAAAGTTAATATTGTTTTCTTTGTTGCTCTTTCAGTTCACTGACGTGGATGATATAAGTAAGCAACAGCATCTGTGTTTGATTATATAACATGTTCTTAAAATATCATGTGCTTAATGTCAAGAATAAATAATTTTACGTTGTAATATCAGACGCTGGAGACTGGTGCTAATTACTCATGTTTGTAGTTCCTCCAAAGCGCTAAAGTGTCTAAAATAAATCACTTTTTACTAAAATAAAAATGATTTAGAAATATATTACATGCCTTTTTGACGAAAAAAAAAAAAAAAAAAACGTGTGAACATTTATTGGTTTGGAAAAAGGCTCATTGAGCATGGTCCTTTAGTTATCAATATTGAAGTTATAGTTATTGTAATTTCAGTCTATGTGTGTTTTTTGGCAAGATGCATTTCCACTTGAGCTTGACAAAGTGCAATTACAAACCTTTCCTCTCCTGGGTTTCTCGGCATGGATAACTAGTAGTAGATTACTAAGGCTAAGGCCCAGTTATTGTTATTCTTAATAATTTTTAAAAGGTGTATAATATTTTCTTACTTAGAGGAATTATTTTTTGTAATCTGTACTCATGAATTAAAAAATATAAAAAAATTAAGAATCTGATATATAATATTATATTATTTGACATGTATATGTTATATAGAAATATATTTGATATATTTGTTAATTATATGTCATTGTAAAAAACAATAAAAGGGCCACCGGCTGCAGAGTGGAAAAACTCAGCTGAGGTTCTAAACCAAAACCAGAAATATGTTCCACTGGTTGTTTCTCTCACCTTTGTCTAGAGTGGATGTTTAACTGAACCAAGTGTCAATACCTTTATATGTTTATGTATCTCAATTCTCACAGTGTTCTTAACCTCAGATGGAGACAGCAGCATTGCCGTACCCATACATTCTAACGCTTCTGTACTTCGTACTATCTAGATCTACACATTTCATATCAGAGCATTAGACATCATGTAATTAGAGCATTAGACATCATTTCAATTATTCTGTAGATGAGATAATAGATTTGAGACTTCATTGAGTCAGACATATATATTAGATACCACCCTATTCGATTTCATTATTACAGATATGATGTCTTGTGCACACTGTATAAACACACAAAATATTAATTTGACTGATTAGTAATTAGGAATGAAAGAATTACATTTTTGTAAATGATTTTCTCATGAAACATCTGGGGAACTAATCAACATGAAGAACTACAAAGCAAAACACACGACAGGAAATAACATAAAAGTCCACAAACACACAAGGAAAATATGAAGTGCAGTTTTAATCTTAAGAAACATCAAATAATCCATAAAGATCTCAAAATAGATTTAACAACATTAAACACAACATGATGAAAGAACACTTGTGGGAAAAGATTAATTTGTCCTTTAGCAAACAATGTTCCTGTCTTAGAGTGTCAAGATATAATTATGTTATACATTACATTCTCTTATAAGTATAATGCAGTGCAAATTGCAAGAATATGACAGTACAAAACTTGTCAAACTTTGATAATTCAGATAAATATAAAAAAATGGCAGAAAAGTTAGAGAAAGTGAAAAGTCAAACTTGTATGTTGTGTTTATGTCATTTGTTTCCTTCAGTCATGAAAGAAGGGAATAATGCAGCTTTAATTATTTAGTTAGAAATATGATCAAAGTATTGTAACAATGCAAACCCAGAGCGAAAGCAATGATGTCTCCACACTCTCTGCTGATTCTGCAACAAAAAGTAAAGAAAAACAGCAACATTATTGCACTGTGACAAAGGCAACGGATCCACACAGCTGCATTCATTGTGGGTTGTGTGCTTGTATTTGTCTGAAAGAAGAATGTCATGTACACCTAGGATGGCTTGAGGGTGAGTACCATGGGGTAATTTTCATTTTTGGGTGAACTATTCCTTTAAAGTCGGCATGAAATCAAATTTGACAAATCTTCTTTTTATATAATATTGTAGTGTTTATTATAAATGATTTATCTGTGCACTTCATTATTTTTTTAAAATTCATGTACCCTTATAATCTTTAATCAAATACATTACCCTTCCCTCCCCCCTCGAAACGACCTCTCTTCTCTTCCGGTCACGTGCAATGGCGAAAGGGTGCGGCCAGAGCCGATGAGGGTGCGGCTATCGGAGCACAGCCTCTCAGAGAACCTGTCAGTGTCAGTGTCCTCCAACGATCCAATCAATTCCCGAAGGACGGAATCAAGCCCCGCCCTACATTTTTTCAAATTTCAGAAGCCGTTTCACTCGAATATACGTCACAGCAAGGAAAAAATGACAATCTCAACTTCCGTTTCATGCCGACTTTAAGATTAGTTAATTAGCTATTTAAATCGCTCTCTAAAACTCACTATCAGTGTAATTTACATACAACTCAATAATGCTGATTCACATTGATAGCCTGCAGAGCAGCGTCAAACACAATTGTTGTAATGGTAGGCTACTTAAAGAAAAGCGATGCTAACTCTAGGTAGTCTTTTTAGTTTCAGTTTTAGTTTTTTTTTTTGTTTTTTTTTTTTTGTCTGACAGACCGGCCCATGAAACACGTAGATCAGTGGCCCATTGGTTCTTTTCTTGATTGACACTGGGCTGGTCCAATCACATCTTTAAACGCCTCCCCCTCTGGGCTCTGAGCGAGCGTGCAGTGTCAGTGTGTGTCAGAAAGAGATACGGAGAAGAAACGCAAGGAATGTGCAGAGAAATAACGGGGAAAAAAGAAACAGGCCCTTCAAGTGGCTGATGAGGATAGTGAGGACTGGAGGATAAGGAGAGAAATTAGTGAGTGTAGAGAACTGCGGTAAGCAGAAATACTTTCAGAACACTTAGGCTATGAGTAGGAACCCATTACCCAGTTACGCATTATTTCCATATCTGCATATTTGACGATTACGCATTTTACTACAAATGTAATGAGACGCGTTTATAAACCATGCTTTCCGCCAAAATAAAAGCTTGATGCAGTTTCCGTCCAAATAAAAGATAATGGGTGCTTCTCATTTCTTATTTGTGCATCCTCGTTTCCTTTTCCTCGCGTCTCAGCTCCACCCCCTGTAGGATGCGAGGAAAGGCTGCAAGAAAAGAAAAGGAGGATGGAGGAATCGAAGGAAAGCTTTTTTATACATTGGAATTCTTGATCACTCGAGGGTCACTTCACAGCGTCATCAGCAGCGCTCAAAGAATCTGCCCTTATGTTGTTGAAGTTTGTTTACTTTAGAAATTCATATAAAAAACAATAAAGCAAGCTACCCTATTGAAATATGTGAGATGTGTGGTTTATATAAACTGCTAGGGTAAAGTATAAATTAAAATGATTGTGACAGATGTGAAGGCGGAGGAGAATTGATGCGTGCGTCACGTTTAGTCGATAAAACACTTTCGCATAGGATACACCTGACTCCTATGGAAGCCTCCTCACTCCTCGATCCTCGACTCCTCGCGGTGCAATTAGAGAATTGAGATGTCCTTCAAGATGGCTGAGCTCGATCAGTTTCCGGGTTATAGGATGGAGGACAGAGGAGCGAGGAGACGAGGAGGGATATTGAGAAGCACCCATTGTGTTTATCTCTTTCAAGTACAGAAATTCTTACAAAATATTAGGGTGCTTCTCAATATCCCTCCTCGTCTCCTCGCTCCTCTGTCCTCCATCCTATAACCCGGAAACTGATCGAGCTCAGCCATCTTGAAGGACATCTCAATTCTCTAATTGCACACAGAGGAGGCGAGAAATGAGAAGCACCCTTAAAGTTTATTTTATTTTTCAGTGCATTTATTTGACAACATATGGCTATTACTTTCATGGGATTAATATTATAACTATTAGCATGTAGTGTAGACAGACACTATCACAACTAAATTAGTTTTTTCTTTGTTCAATTTACACATTGAATATGGGTTGGAGCTCTTAAAGCAACACCATGGAACTTTTCCTCTTCGGTCGCACTACTGTTTGGAAACAAAATTGTCCATTGCCGCTGTCGTAAATAATTTAGCCCACCGTGACGTAAAGTAGTCGAATTTTGTAGTTCTTTTTGTGGTCGGGTTCCTACCCGAACCCCGAAGTTACATAGTGCCAGTAAAAGCGATACAGACCCCGTCACGCGATGGCAGAAGTGCCTTTCACCCTGTTACGACTTGATGAACCACTGATAAGATTTTGGAAACAGTATTTTAAGGTAAACAATGTTACATAGTGTTGCTTTCATTTTGAACTCTCAAAGTGCACCAGATTGATGAATTTTACATTAAAAAGCACAACATTTTCTTACAAATTTTCAAAACTTTCTTGCTATGCCAATGCAGTTTAGCTTGTTTTATGATTCATCACTGTGGAGTATAGCCAGTTCAATTGGATTTTACAATTAGTAGTTATTTCATCTGTTAACTCTTACTCATCCCTACTCACTCATTACATGGCATTAGTGGTTTTAAGGAATAGGAGATGGTATTATGTAGTGGGCCAGGGCTGATTCTTTGTCCCAGTCCAGTCCTGAGCATGGAGCATAAAAATATTAATGATCACACAGGTAAGACCATACAGGTAGTAGGTGAGTCCTTATGCTGCCTGAATGTGTGAGTGTGCTTTTGTTTTGCTCTTAATGAGGGAGGTGAGGAACATGTGCTGGTGATCAGCAAACACAAACATACAGGGGAAACATTTTGTTTTATAAAATTGTTTAAAGTTACCCTATATTCCAAAATAGCTTCCTATCCCTCTTGCAGCAACATCTCTTCTCTGATGATGTGTTTACTGACGCGAGGGCAGGACAACCTGTCAATCAAATGAGATCACAGTAGTAGCAAACCACAACCATGCAAACAATTCCTGATGGTCAAAATCAAGTTCCACCCTATTGTTTTTCTCTCATTTTTCATTTTCATATGAGAAGCTTCACTCAATTATATATCACAATATATCTTCCATTCCATACCGCCGTAAACTATGCTTGAACTTCTGTTTACTACTGTATATTTGAGTGCTCTGTATACAATTGCTAATCAATGTTTACATTTGAACAAAAGCCTAAATTTAGATTGTAGGGTGAGAATTTGTAAAACACATGCAATCATGCATATATCCTGCCTTGTATCATTGGTTCAGGCTGCTGCTGGTGTAATGGTGTGAGGGATATTATCTTGGCACACTTTGGGCCACTTAGTACCAATTGAGCATCTTTTGGAGTTTACTACCTGACTACTACCTGAGTATTGTTGCTAACCATGTCCATCCCTTTATAACCACAGTGATATCTTCTAATGGCTAATTCCAGTAGGATAAAGCACCATGTCACAAAGCTCAAATCATCTCACACTAGTTTCTTGAACATGACTTTGTGTTCACTAAACTCAAATGTCATACACAGTCACAAGAATCCAATAGAGCAGCTTTGGGGAGATTCACATCATGAATGTGGAGCCGACAAATCTGCAACTGTGCGATTCTATCATGTCAATATGGACCAAAATCTCTGAGGAATGTTTCAAGCGCCTTGTTGAATCTATGCTATGAAGAATTAAGGCAGTTCTGAAGGCAAAATATCCAACACAGTTCTAACAAGTTGTACCTAATGAAGGCACCGTGTGAGATCAGATCAGTCTTGAGCCTGCAGCGTTTACATCATCACTTAAAAGCCAATTTATGATCTTCTGATTTCAAAACAGTGGCTGATGGATTTACCACATTAAAAAATACAGGGCTCTCTGTTTGCCAAAGATAGTGGAGGCAGTACATGCATTACGTCCAGGAGAGAAGGATGCAAAGGAAAAACATTTGTCAAGTGTATTAAATATTTGTGTGCATTTCAAAGTAAAAAAAAAAACTGCTTTTAATGCTAATCCATTTCTGATAATCCCATATGGTTACACAGGTTTGTTAACACATTAAACTTGTGGCAACGGGGAACTGATATCATTTCCTTATCATAAAGTTGTGTCCACTAGAAAAATATGTTGTTCCTTCAGGATCTCAAGGCCACACGACTAGCTTACTGTATATTGTGGCCATGTCATAAAGATTTTGTTACCTCGAAATAATTATTTCATCATTCTCTTGCCTATGACCTATTATCATGTACCCACGAGTTAATAGTCCTGGCCATGACAAAACTAAGGGTGCGTCTTATCGGCTCCCTAGTTCAGTATTCAGGGCACTGATGAGGGAGTTGGTCATTTTAAGGGCTGTCTCTATCGCAAAATCCTTCCAGTAAACTGGACCGTTCGCTCCCTAAAAAATCTTACAATGTACCGCAAAAACCAGGGAGCACTGATGCTCACTATAATTCCTTACCAGAAATAACATCACATTCCTGAAGCTCAAAAAAAAAATGATGCACGCAATAGGTTCTGCGAGATATTGAAGTGTGCTTTTGATGGAGACTTTACTGTCCCATGAGGTCACAGGAGAGGATTTGTGAATCGCAGTGAAGCGGCGCTACTAACGCTCGTAGATCACATGATAATGACAACATGGTGAATGTTGTACGTCCGGATTACATTCATACTACACACATTCAAACTATATAGAATGTATTTTTACACAATAATAATGTATTTGTGTACAAAATTGGCCTATAGGCGACTGATTCACGAGCTTGGTAACTGTGTAGCTGATAGTTACCCCAACATATGTCATGATGGAAAAAATTGACAAAGACAAAATTCTCTTGCCCTTTGCTTTCTCATTGAAGCTTTCTCATTGAAAGCAATGTGCTACTGGCCACGTCACTGGACCCTTTTTTTTGACAGTGTAGTGGCAGTGTAGATGGGTAGACTTTAAAGGGTTAAAAGGGAAACAACCTTGACCATCACCAATTTGGGACAGGTGTTCTGCAATGCCCATTTCAGTTTTAAAATCAAGTAATGTATTATAGTTCCATCCAGAGACATCGCATCGAAAGTGCGGAAAAAACATTAGCCTATTTCTAATTTACATTGATATTTTTACTTAATAAACACAAATCTAAAAGAAATCATTATTTTATTTTGTGTGCATGCAATTTGTGTGTCCGGTTTTAAATTAGCCTACATTTTGGTATTCATCATAGCACTCAAAAATACAACAGCCGTTCTTTATATTTTTCTCGCCGTTGTTAAAAAAAAGGACGCAAAGGTAGCCTTCTTCACAGACAAAAAAAAAAATTCTTTCTTTGTTTTCAATTTTACATCTTCGCATCGCAACACTCCAGCACTAGCTACTCCAGTTCAGCAGGCGTCAGTATT